>JAQZBX010010016.1:0-35318 GCA_029593785.1 Cabassous unicinctus
GTAATCTAAGTATCTTTAAAAAATAAAAATATATATTTAAAAAAAACTACACCAGAACCTGTGGATTTTTAAAACATCTAAGCCAGAACATGAACTTTGCTTTAATTCAAAATAATATTTCATTTGACTCAAGTCCATGAAATGGGGATCCCACACAAAACCCCTCACTGGGGAAAATGCCCAAGGAAAGGTAACCTACCTAAGAGCTTCTGAAGGCAAAGAGAATTTTCCACTGCTCTCTGTCTAGGAATAGGCTCTCAGTAGGAACAGAATATAGCCCCTCAGCTTGCTTTCTAACTCCCTTTAATCAGTTGAAAAAGCTCCTTTTAATCACTTTCATTGACAAGAAGGACAAGGAGCCCCATACTCTGTCACCTAAGAAGAGTTTGACCTCACACTGTGTGCTTCCCTGTCTCTTCTCCAGGAGATGATGGACATTGTCAAAGCCATCTATGACATGATGGGGAAATACACGTATCCCGTGCTCAAAGAGGACACACCAAGGCAGCACGTGGATGTCTTCTTCCAGGTAAACGTCCATACCCTGTACATGAGCTTTACGCCTAACTTAGCTAAACTAACCCATAAGCAATTGAACAAGTGGTCTGTGTCCAATGCTGTACTGAACACTTCAGGAAACAGAAAATAATTAAAATATATATTGTCCTCAAGGAATAGATGATCTAGTTACACAGACAAGTATATACTACAGAAGAGAACAGGGAAGTATATAATTAAGTGCAAGTGATATAATGTGTACTCTAAGTTCCACAGAAGTTCTTGGGGGATATGAGTAAACAGAGAAGTCTTCATTAAGCACGTTTGTGTAGGTGTTAAGCGTTTATGTCTGGGGAGTAAAGGAAAATAAGCTTGGAAACTAGGATGGGACTGGATTGTGAGATCTTTAAAGTTGAAGAATTCCTCCTTGCTCTGGTAATGGATGGATGGCTTTACTGTTGGTCCTTGAGAAGGACACTGGCGTGATCAAAGTGGTGATTTAGTAAACTGTAATCTAGAGAGAATCAATATCAGAGCCCATTCTAGTCCAATCCTTTCACTTTACAGATGGAAAACCGAGAACCAAAGAGACTTTAAAGGCTCACTCTAGGTCACCCAGAAAGTGACAGAAACAAAACTAGAATCTCTTGTGTCTAGTGTTTTTTCTGCTAGTTGGACAGGCTGGAAGAGAGACTGGGGAGAGGAAGATATGCTAGGATGTCAGCAGAATAATCCAGCAACGAGATGATGAGAGTCTGAAGCGAGTCTTTTAATTTTAAGGAAGCTCATGAAGGCCAAAGAGCTTTAACCGTAGACTGAAAGGAGTAGTCTGGCCAATGAAACACAACCCTAAACCTCTCGGGGAAATTGACTAACAAGTTTTAGAATGCTCATTACCACGTTCTTTACAGTGCTTCCTGTTGTGTCTTTCAGAAAATGGACAAAAATAAAGATGGCATCGTGACTTTAGATGAATTTCTTGAATCTTGTCAGGAGGTAAGGAGAGATCTCAGGGCAGGATATCTCTAAATCTGGGAAAAGAAATCTGAGGTTTGGGCCTCTGGAAGGAAGGAAATGAGGAACCTCACAGACCTGCTACTCAGGTCAGAACAAATACCAACACCACCACCAACAGCAGCAAAAACTCAGAAGTCCAACCGTCTCCACTTGGTTAAGCACAGGACTGATCCAGGCAGCTTAAGTAGGGGCCTGGGGGGATGTGAAAGTCCAGGAGTGGGGAGGGGTGTCCTCTGTGAAATTATAGACTCTCCAAGTGGGCAACAGTCATTTTTTAACTTGCCTCTGGCTTGATGGCCCATTCCCCAGACCACATGGGAGTAGCCTTGTCTCAGTTTGCCACAGGGCTGCCAATGCAAAGTACCAGAAATGGGTTGGCTTTTATGATGGGAATTTTATTTGGGAGGAAAGATTACAGTTCTAAGGCTGTGAAATGTCCAACTCAAGGCACCATCAGGGATGATTTCTCACCAAAGTCAGCTACTGGGGATCCTGGTGTCTTGCCATGTGGCGATCAGGCATATGGCAGGGCTTGTCTCCTCAGCTTTGAGCTGCTCCTTGGACCCAGCTCCTTGGGGGCCTCATTCTATGTCTCTGTGCTCTGCTGATTCCAGACCCCAGGACTTCTCTGAGCCTCTTGGGGCTTCTCTGCCTTTCTGCAGCTGTAGGCAAACCTGGAGTCTTCTCTCTCACATGGCTGGGTCAAAGTGGCAGAGTTCCCTTTTCCTCTGTGTCTCCATTTTCAAAAGGCCCAGCAGAGGGCAGAAACCCAACGTGAGTCACAGCTCACTGACGTAGTCCAATCAAAAGGGCCCCACACCCACAGGAATGGGTTAGCTCAAAAACATAAACTTTTTTCTTTTGGGGATTGATAAAAGAACTTCAAACTGCCACCAGCCTGAAAGGAAATCTAAAATTATGATTCTCAAACCATAGAGTGCCTGGGATGACTCTGAAAATGTACATTTCAGGCCCTCAGTCCTGAAGAGTCTTAATACTGTAGATCTGGGGTGGGCTCTAGAAATCTTCATCTTAAACAAATGCCCAGATCAATACTTCTCAAACTTTAAAGAGCAAACCCATCTCCTTGAAGATCTTGTTAAAATGCATACGCTAATTCAATAGGTCTGAGGTATGCACGTCTAACAATCTTCCAGGTGACATTGATGTGCTGGTCCTCGGACCACACTTTCATTAGTCTAAAGAACAGACTAGCCCCAAAGTCTCTGCCAGAAACTAAACTGTAAATTATTTCTTTCATCTACTTTAGAAAAATGCATTTATACCTCTTACTTTAGAATGATACACAAACACTCTGAATTTTACCCAATACGAACTGCAAATGCAAGGAAGCAGGGAAAAAGAAATTAACACATAATGAGCACCTGCCAAGTTTCAGGAACATTACACAAACCTCATAACAACCCTGTGAGGAAGACGTGCTATACCCAGAGTCATGTGCAAGATATTTAACAACTAGCATGGCCTGAGTGTTCACCAGTTACAATCAACCTTCACCAATATCCTGCAGCAATGACCTGGAGAATGCCTCCTAAGCTTGGTATTAACCCATTAGTTGACTGATCTTTGGGTGGTCCAGGGATCCTGGGTCAATGACAAGCTAACCAGAAGGGTGGAAGATGCTGAGGCCTTGGGGAATGCAGGGGTTGGGGTCAGCTCAGCAGCTATTTACCAACAGGGTTGGAAGTATTTCAGCATTTTAACCTTTATGGACTGACTGAACAGCAACACTGGGTATACCCATTTTAAAGAAGAGAAAATGGAGGCATCACAAGTTTAAGAGATGTGCTTAAGTGATATAGTGCCAACCTGAACTCCTGACATTCTGATTTTAAATACCATGCTCTACTGAAGTCTGCTTTTTTTGACTTTGCTTATCAGGTGAGAGAGGTTTTTTAATCCTTTTAGTTTTTCACATTAGCAATTTCTTTGATAATTATTCATTAATTTACTCATCTGTTTTTTCACAGCCCACCCTACAGGTAGATACTATGATCCACCCCATTTTGCACATGAAGAAACTTGAGGCACAAGGAAATTAATTAACTTTGCCAAGGTCACACAGCTAGTGACAGAGCCAAGATTGGAGTCCAGGCAGATTGCATTATTCTAGCAATTTCTAAAACATTTCAAGGACCCAGAATCAACTTTTGTCTCTGTTGATTTTCTCTAGTTTAGATTTGTTTTCTATTTCATTAATTTGTGCTCTAAATTATTTCCTTCCTACTGTGCTTTGTGGGGTTTTTTAAAATTCAAACAATTCTAATAAATGCATTTAAACATATAAATCTCACTCTGAGTTTAGCTTTAGAAGCATCCCACAAATTTTTATGTGCCATAGTTTCATTATCTTTTAATTCAAAATATTTTCTTCTCTGATCCATGGATTATTTACAAGTGTGTTGATTAATCTCCAAACATTTGAGGATTTTCTACATTCAATACTTACACCTTAGAGAATTATGATAGAAAAGTGCAAGTTAGAGTGCATACAATAAAGACATGCAATAAGAAAATCAACAAAAGCCAAAGTTGCCTCTTTGAAAAGATTAATAAAATTAATAAACATTTAGCAAGACTAATAAAGAAAAATACAAAGAGAGGAAAAACTCAAATTACCAGTACCAGGAATAGAAAGGGGAATGTTGTTATAGACTTTACAGACCAAAAAAGATGAGTTAATTATCCAATGAATTTGACAACTCATACGAAAGCTACAAATTCCTTGCAAAACACAATTTATTAAAACTCACACAAAAAGAAATGGAAATTATGAATAGTCTTATAAAGTCTGTTAAAGAAACTGAGTCTGCAATTTAAAATTTCCCACAGAGAAAAAAAGCAGGCTCACTGCTGGCTTCACTGGTAAATATTCCAAACATCTAAGGAAGAAATGATACTGATCTTATACAAACTCAGAAAATAGAGAAAGAGAGAACACATCTCAATTTGATTTATAAGGCTAGCATAAGTTTAATATGGAAACTTGACAAGGGCATTATAAGATTTAAAAATTCAGGATAATATATTCTTTCTGAACACAGATGTAAAAACTCAGCAATATGTAAAAATATATCATGAACAAATGGGGTTTATTCCAGGAAAGCTAGGTTGGTTTAAAATTCAAGAATTAATCAGTATAATTCATCACATTAATAGAATAAAAAAAGAAAACCCAGATGATCATCTCAGTAGATGTGGAAAAATCATTTGATAAAATGCAATTGTCCAGAAATAAAACAGTGAGTCCAGAAGCAGTACTCACTATTTTACTGGATAATCTGTTTCTTCTGAATTCTTCTTTAAGGCCTGAAAAGGTGCTTCTTGCTTTGAGTTGCTCACTTTCTAGGCCCCATCCCTTACTCCTTGTTTTTTAGAGCCTTTCAGAGTTTCCAGAAAGCACTGGAAACCCATGCTGGAGAATTGCTCAGCAGAGCTACAGTGCTTTTCAGGAAGGAGTCGTAGAGAGTTCTAACCATATTCTTTTTTCCCTGCATTCCTTCCCAGGATGACAACATCATGAGGTCCCTCCAGTTGTTCCAAAATGTCATGTAATTGGCGACACTCAGCCATTCAGCTCTCAGAGACACTGTACTAAAAAAACCACCTTAACACCCTGATCTGCCCGTGTTCTGATTTTACACACCGACTTTTGGGACAGAAATGCATTTTAAACACTTTAGAAGCATTCTCTGCTGAAGACTTTCTATGGAACCCAGCACCAACTGGCTCAGTCTCTGATTGCCAACTCTTCCTCCTCCCTCTACTTGAGAGAGACATGATGAAATTTGAGTTTGTTTTGGAAGCATGCTCATCTCTTCACGCAGCTGCCCTATGGAAGGTCCCTCTGCTTGAGCTTACACAGTAGTGCACAATTTTCTGCTTGCGTGCCCCCCGCCCACTGCTGGCAAGTCCAGCAGACCTTGAAGAATCTGGAAGCAAGACGGCCTGAGCCGAATGCACACCATCCTCTGATGGCCTCCCAAACCAATGTGCCTGTTTCTCTTCCTTGGATGGGAAGAATGAGTGTTATACAGAACAATTAGAACCTACCATGGCCAGATCGGGAGGGTCAACACCTAACACATGTAGGCTAGGACTGATTTATTAAGCACGACATCGTCTGATGATCCAAACTGCCTGTGTCCTTTGTTTCCAGAGGCAAGGGCCAATAACTCTCTCTCTCACTAGCATCTGTGCTGATAGCACAGGTCCCTTAACATGCCCAGGAAGGCAGCCACTGCCCAGTGGTTCCATGCCTCCACCCCACACCCTGCTAGAGCCCAGCACTGCATGTCCCTCCCAGAAAGCCCAGAATGCCTGCAAATTGCTGTAATTTTATACCATGGTCTAATCAATAAACAGAACTATTTCTTACACTCTTAATCTTCATTTCTTCTATGACTCCATTGGGCGGGAAAGGTAAGTTGTGAAAAGAGATGGTCATTCCATTCATTTAGCACCTTTTTATAAGGATCTAATACCAGGGATTGGACCAGGCAGTGGCGTCACCCTCCCCAGGCCCCAACCTATCCGTACTAGTTTCTTGGCTGCTAAAACAAATACCATACAACAGGTCAGCTTAACAACAAGAATTTATTGGCTCACGGTTCAGAGGCATGCTTCCTCCCAAGGTGGGTATCTTCTGCCTGGTCTGCAGTCTTTGGGATTTTAGTTTGCTAAGTTGCTGAAAGCAGACGACACCATGAAATGTTTTGGATTTAACAATGGGAATTTATTAGCTTACAAGTTTACAGTTTTTAGGCTGAGAAAAATGTTCAAATCAAGGCATCATCAGGTGATGCTTTCTTCCCAAAGATGGGCTACCAGCGATCCTAGAGTCCTCTGTCACATGGCAAGGCACATGGCAGTGTCTGCTGGTCTCTCCCTTCTCTTCTACATTTTGTTGTTTTCAACTTATTGTTTCCATGGCTTTCTCTCTCTTGTTCATCCCATTTACAAAGGACTCCAGTAAGAGAGTTAAGACCTGCCTTGGGCCACGCCCTAACTGAAGTAATCTCACTAAAAAGTCCTACTTACAATAGCTTTATACCCATGGGGATGGATTAGCTTTAAGAATGTGATTTTCTGGGATACAGTTTCAAGCCACCACAACATTCTTTGGCTTTTCTGTCATGGCAATACACATGGCGGTATCTTCTCCTTTCTATTCTGGGGTCGTTAACTTCAGGCTTCTTGCTGCTCCTCATGGCTGGCTTTCCCTCTGCTTATAAAGGACTCCAGTAATCCAGATTGAAGCCCAACCTGATTCAGTGGGGCCACACCTTAACCAAAGACATCCAGAAGAGATCTTATTTACAATGGTCCACACCCACCAGAATGCTGGCCAAGACCAAGAACATGTCAGTATCAGTCAGCCAAAGGGGTGCTCATGCAAAATACCAGAAATCTGTTGGTATTTATAAAGGGTATTTATTTGGGGTAGAAGTCCACAGTTACCAGGCCATAAAGCATAAGTTTCTTCCCTCACCAAACTCTGTTGCTACATGTTGGAGCAAGGCAGCTGCCAATGTTTGCCAGAGTTCAGGCATCTTGGGTTCCTCTCTTCCAGGGGCTCTGTTTCTCACCAGGCTCAGCATCTCTGTTTCCTCCACAAGGTCAGCTGTAGCCTATGAGGCTCTCTAGGCTCTGCCTCTCTCCACAAGGCCAGCTGTGAACTGTCAGGCAAACCGCTCATCTCTTTTCCCGGGGCCTTCTCTCCTTCCTCACAACCAAGCTCCTCTGTGCTTACTTCTCTGGGCTCCAGCATTAAAACTCACATCAGAACACCAACTCAAAACTACTCCAACTCTGTCCTTTGCCATGCCTTTTATCTTTGATTCACCCACCAAGGGGTGGGGCTCAACACCCTACTGACATGGCGCAGTCAATGCCCTAATCATAACTTAACATGCCCAGGTGAACAGACCAGTTTACAAGCATAATCCAATATCTATTTTTAGAATTCATAATTACATCAAACTGCCAAACTGTTACAATGTCCAAACTGGGGCATACAATTCAACCCACCACACCACCCTAGAAAGCATACAATTCAATTATAAAATATATGACCATGTACAAATGCAGCTTCAAGAAAAGACCCTTCACAACACCTCCCTCAAGCTGCCATTCCCAAGACTCTCTGATGTAAGAAGCCTGGAGCCTCGTGTGGTGTGGTTGGGGATATGGAGATGAACAGGAGGACAGGACATCCTGCTGAGGGACTTGGGCTCCAAGGGTTGGCCGAATGGCTTCAGCCTTTGACTAGCAAATGATAAACTAAGTTGAACAACCTGGGTCTTGGTCTTCCCATTTTACATCACATTAGAAAGATTAAGAACTAACAGTAGCATTCTTGGAAGGAAAGCAATTTACTGAACCCTTATTACATGCCAGTTACTGTGCTAGGGGGCTTTATAAACATTTTCTTATTTAATGCTCAAGGTAGAGCATTCTGGAAGGTAGAGTCCTTGTTTTACTGATAAGGACTCTAAAGCTCAAAGAAGTAAGAGGACCTAACCAAGGTACTACAGCTGATAGACAGTGGCTCCAAAGAACAATTAAACACTTGCCACTCCCAACATAAAGCATTTCTAGTAAGGGATTCTGGCTCACCCCAAGGAACTGAGGGTACCTCAAACAAACATCATCTATCTGTGGTCCTTTCCGAGAGTCACAGGTATTCTTTCAACCCATGTAACAGTCAAGAGGAAACAGAAGCAGAGAAGGGGAATGCTCAGGTACATGGATCCATGGTTAAAGCAGGCCACTGTCACATCTCATGCACAGGTGTGAAATAGCCCCAACGTGATTGCCATTGGTTGTTGCCTCTCATGGCTGGAAAGACATAAGAGCTCAGCTCTGTTCCTCTATTTGGGCTTCCTAAATGCAGTCATTTGGTCATCTAAAACTGCTGGACTGGTGGCCAGGTCCCAGCAAAGCAAACACTTAGCCCCTAGCAAAGGAGCTATACTCATGAAACTTTCCACATGGGGTCCGAACCTGCATCACGAGACTGTGATCAGTGGTTCTCCACCCTGCCTGCACATCAGAATCACCTGGGAGCTTTGTAAAATGCCAATGCTTGGGTCCCACGCCAGATCAAGTGAAGTAGAATCTCTGAGGGTGGGGTCCAGGTATCAGAATTCTTTAAAAGCTGCCCAAGTGATTTGAACGTGCATCCAGTGCTAGAATCTGAGCGTAGCCAATCAGTCCCTTCCATCCTCTTGGCCACAATGACTGGTCCAGGAATAGGCTTGAAACCTATGCCAGTCCCAACATGAATCTCAAGACTTGCTGGGAATAGCAGGACAAAGATTATCTTTCTTACTGGACATAAATGAGAAAGTCATATAGCCCTAGGACATACAGGCAGCTATTCAGGGATTCTGATAAGTTATCTGCCAACCAAAGGACAGATCAACAAGGCATCATAGAAGGCAAGATGGGGTGGGGTAGGGGAACCACACAGAAATCAAATTCTTGGATGGTATTTTGAGCTGCTGAATCAAGCTGCACATGAAGCTGACATTTTCAGATGCCTGTGCCAAACATCTATAGAAGGTCCAGGCCAGTATTTCTTTACTCTGGATGCACACCAAAACCAGTATTTCTTTACCTGGGAAGAAGAGAAGGGGACTTTTTAAGTGCCAAATGCCTAGGCCCCATCCCAGATGAATTGAAACAGAATCTCTAGAGATGGGGCCCTGAGCATCTCTATTTTGTAAAATCTCTCCAGGGGATTCCAGTGTTCACTGAAGCTGAGAACCTCTGGTCTAGAAAAGTGGCAAGGCTGGCCAGATCACAGGCAAGTAACCAGAAATACAGTTCTGAGCACCCAGTGCTGAGAGGAAAATCAGTAGCTGGGGATATTCAGAGAGAAATCAACAGAAAGGGAAACAGTTGTCTTGGTGGGAGTGGGGGAGGGGAGGATGATGTGTTGCCGTAATTGAGAGGCTATTGGCCACCATTCATCAAATCTTTTAATAAAGGAACAAAGAAAAAAAAAAAGCTGCCATATCCACAGAAGCACTAAAGCAAGAATACAAAAATAGGGCTGTGCTTGTGTGAATCCATGCATCTCTCAGCAAGCAGAGTAGTAGGGAAACAAGGTTCTCACCTAGAACACTCTGTTCAACTTGCCTTCCTGGAGGGATTCTGCTTATCCTGCCTCCATTCAACAAACTGTCCTCCTTTGCCAGTCACCAAGTATGCCAATGAAGATTCAACCATCTGGCAGACCCGTGCTGCCTTACCCAGACCCTTGGCACTCACCGTTACTGTGAGGATGGACTCAACTGCTGCCAACTGCAAATGGCTGCACTTTTTCATCTGTGACTCCATCTCTGTAGAGTCTAGCCATGAGAGTCCCACTCTGGCTGAGCAAAAGACAAGCCAGAAAAATCAGGCAGTTAACACCACCCAGGGGTATCCCATACCTGATGACTGCCGAGAGTTGGTAGATAAATACCCCAGATCCCTCCCCTCTCTATAGGATAAACCCTGAAGTCTATGCTATACTGGCCCCGAGACTTTAGCAGTAAGAGTAACCTGCTCAACAATGACCTCTGTGGGTTTGCCAGGGTTGCTATGACAAATACCACACACTGGTTGGCTTAAACAACAAGATTTCTTGTCTCATTCTAGTTCTGGAAGCTAGAAGTCCAAAGCCAAGGTATCCGCAGGGCATGGTTCCTCCCGGAGTCTCTAGCTTTCTGGTGCTGGCTTGATCTCTGCCTCCACCCTATGGCTATATCTGCCTCCGTGTCTGGCTCACACTGCTCACTATGTCTGAAGTTCCTCTGCTTGAGAACTTCAGTCATATTGGATTAAGGCCTACTTCTGACAGAGTTTAGCTACACACTGATGATCTTAAAAGGTCCTATTTACAAATGGATTTACACCCACAGAACCAGGGGTTAGGACTTGAGCACATCTTTGTGGGGGACATGATTCAATCTACAATAGCTCCTGATTGCCTTCCTTCCTTTCCCTGTCCCCATGCTTCCAGAGATCACCTCCTAAACAAACCATTCGACCTCACATCCTTGTCTGAGGGTCTTCTTTGGGAGGCACCTAACCTAAAACAAACCATGAATAAAATGTACACATGCTCGCCTCTCAGAGGCCTTATATTCTAGTGGAAGGAAAGAGACAATAAATAAAAGAATTTCAGTTAGTTAAAGTTGCCTGAAGAAATAAGTGTGTGGCATGATAGAGAATGTTGGGGGGCTAGCTGAGGAAGCTGCTTTAGACAGGATGGTGCAGCCATGGCATGAATGGTGAAAGCCATGCAGAGATCCTTGGGGAGGGGGATAGATGGGGAAAGGCAGCTGCCAGGCATTTACAGAAAATCTAGACCAAGACCTGCTGTCGTTTTTTTCAAATTTCTTATTCCCATTTTAACCTCTTAGAAGTGTACAATTCAGTAGTATTAACTAAATTCACAATATTTTATTACCATCACCAATATCCAGTATCCCAATGTTTTCATCACTTCAAACAGAAACTCTACACCCATAAAGCAATAACTCCCTCTTCCCCTCCATCCCTCTACGCCCCCAACCCTGCTAACCTATAATCCACCATAGGTCTCTATAAAATTTGCTTCTTCTAGTTATTTAATATAAATGGAATCATACAATATCTGTCCCTTTGTGTCTGACTTATTTCACTCAAATGATGTCTTCAAGGCTGAGGGGATGACAGCACAACTCTGTGATGAAAATGAGAGCCACTGAGTGTACATGTTGGATGGATTGTACAAAGCATGGTATAGTACAAAGATTAACACAGGGAATCCAGTCGTGGAAGAAGGACTAGTTAACAGAACAAATATGAGAAATATATAAAACCAATACAAGGTATTAATAATTGGGTGGGTTGGGGGAAAATACACCAAATGTAAGATATGGGCTATAGTTAGTAGTAATATTTTGATGCTGCTCTTTCATATTTGTAACAAATGTTTCACAATAATGCAAGGTGTTGGCAGTGGGGTGATGTATGGGATCCCTGTATTATGATATGCATGTTTGTTTTGTAAGTTCACAACTTTTATTATACACCTATTGTTTATGTATGTGCATGTATGAATAATTCAATAAAATTTTATTTTAAAAAAATGATGTCTTCAAGGTTCATTCATGTTGTCCATGTACCAGAACTTCATTCTTTTTTACAGCTGAATAATATTCTATTGTATGCATATACCATATTTTGCTTATCCATTCATCTGTTGATGGACATTTGGGTTGCTTCCATCTTTTGGCTACTGTGAATGACGTTACTATAAACATCAGTGTACAAATATTTGTTTGAGTCCCTGTTTTCAAGACTTTGGGGGAATATACCAAAAAATGGGATTGCCAGTTCATACAGTAATTCTATTTTTACCTTTCTAAGGGATTGCCTGCTGTCACTTCTTGCTTAGGCACCCAAGATTCCATTCTTTTGTTCCAATAAGGAAATCACATCTGGCATAGAAATGGAGAATCTCCCTGTGACCAGACCTATGATTCTGTAACATCACATCTTAGAACAAATCCTCTGAACGGGGCCACCAAGCCCCATTTGAAAGGTTCCCAGGGATCTAAGCCCCCTCTCAATTAGAAACAAAGTGGACATCACCATCTCCAAATCCTCAAGACTGGGGAATGAACAATGTACTAAAGTAGACTTACTATTATTTTAGCAATGGAAGAACTTGTATCATTGATATAAAGGCAGTGGTCACCAGAGGTTCTGAGGAAAGGGAGAGGGAAGAATGGGTGCAATATGGGGACATTTTGGGGACTCTAGAATTCTCCTGCATGACATTGCAATGACAGATACAGGCCATTATACATTTTGTCATAACCTACAAAACTGTGCAGGACAGAGTATAAACTATAATATAATGTAAACTATAGCCCACAGTTAGTAGCAACACTTCAATATGTGTTCATCAATTGTAACAAATATGCCATACTAATGAAGGATGTTGTTAATGTGGGAAAGTGTGGGAGGGCATATGGGAAACCCCTCATTTTTTATGTAACATTTATGTAATCTAAAGCTTCTTTAAAAAAAATTTTTTTTAATTAAAAAAAAAAAAAAAAGGCTCCCAGGAAGAAGTATAGATGGCACTATGGGCAACTGCTAGGTGCCAGGTTCTGTATGGATGTTGTCTGCTTGATCCTCATAACAGCCCTGGAGATAGGTTTCAGATAAGAACAATTATGCCCAGAGACATGGAGGGGCTTCCCCACACAGCTGGAAACAGGCTTAAAAGTCTGCCAAGCTCCCAACTCCATGCCCAGTAATATTTCTCAGACAGCATGAAGACAATTGTTGACATATTCCAAAAACTTCCTCTAATGATATACAAACACCAGAAGGTGTTGGAAAGCAGCTGCCAGGAAAACTATTGGAAAAAAGCAGTAAAATAAGTCCATGAAATCAAGCCAAATTACTCCTCTTCTAAAGGGAATAATGCCAAGTACATGTGCAAAGATGCCCATATGGGTTTCTTAGAGAAAGTGAAATAAGTGTGACCCTCCATATCAAAATAAGGTCCAACCTATTTGGCAGACTTCAACAAGCTCTGCACCAGACTGGGACCCAACAAAACTCAGAACTTAAGGAGTGGGGAAAAATCCAAGAGATAGCCCATTGAGTGGACGTTGGAGGACCCATGAGATGCCAGGCAGCTGACTGCACTCCCAGTTCTACCAATGGAGCACAACCTAGGGTAAGCCAACCACTACCATCCATGCTTCTGGCCACAGTGATTGGGTAAAGGGTAGGCTTTAGTTCTATACCAAGCCAAGCAGCATGAATGTTAGGGCTTTTTCTGAGCACAGGTAAACAAAATTGCTCATTTTGCTACTGGTCATGAATGAGAAAGCATGTCACCTTAGGACCTACTGCTATTAGCAACTGCTTTGGAACCTGGAGGGAAGCCAACTGATAAAGGAACATAATACCACTGAAGTCAAGGCAGAGAAATAAAAAGAATTTGACTTTTTGATGACTTCATTGCACTGGTGGATCAAACTTCACCTGAAGCTACATTTACCTCTACTATTTTGGTTGAACATTTCAATAAATTCACTTTTTATTATTTAAGGCAGTTTGAGTTGAACTTTCCGTAACTTGCAATTTAACACATGCTAACTGACCCCACATACACACATATACACATACACACACACCTTCATATGACAGGTGGGGTGATCTAAGCACACCAGCTACACAGTTGTGCAGTGGCAGAACTGAAACCAAAAACTAAGTCTAGTTCTATATTCATCACACTGCTCTGTCACCTACTTTACAACTATGAGTAATAATAGCAGTAGTAGTATTAATAACAGAAAAAAACATCATTTATTGAGCACTTACTATGCATTAAATATTTCACATGTATTTACTTCATTCAGTCCTCACTACTCTGAGTTTGGCTCTATTATTATTCTCATTTACTAATGAAGAAACTGAGGTTCAGAGAGGTTAAGAAATTTGAGTACAATCAAACGGTTACTAAGTGGTAAAGCAACTATTTGAACCCACAATTTTTTACTGCTGCACTTAGTAGCTAAGCCAGGGACTGCCAAGTTAAATGTGTATATGGAGCCAGGCAGATTAAAGAAATGAGTGAAGTTAAGTAAGGACTATGGCAAACCAAACGATACATGCCCAGTCTAAAGGATACAACTATGTCACAACTCTAGGGATTGCTGTCATACTGTTGGAATGTGGGCCCAGTATTATTAGACCTAACAATTTTTCAAGAAAAGTTTAAAATATGGTCTTGCATGTGAAATCTCCCTATTTTTATATTCTAACTGCTAGTTAAATATTTAACAGACACCATGCAGGCCAAACCAAACAAGTCTAAGAGCTGGATTTGGCCCAGGGGTCACCTCTTCACTAAATTCTATTACCAATTTTCCCCACTAGCAAATTACAGTATTGTACCAAGCCAATGCCTGGAATGTTATGCTGCATGAAGGCCATCTGCGACAGAGATATAATAAATAAGTTGGTAATTATACAATTGCACAAATTATTAATAGCTGCTCAAATGCCTAAGATAGCTGGACTGGCTTTGAAGTTACAAGTAAATTGGAATTGAGGAGTAAAATGATGGCTCTCAAAACACAGATGAAATGAGTCATCACTACAGATCCTAAAAACACTTAAAGAATGATAAGGAGATAATATGAACAACTTTATATTAATAAGTTCAACTTAGATAAAATGGACAAATACCTTGCAAAAACACAACTGGGAGGTGGATGTGGCTCAAGTGGTTGGGTAACTGCCTACCACATGGAGGTCCCTGGTTCCATTCCCAGTACCTCCTAAAGAAGACAGCAAGCTGGCATGACAGGTGTGTGCAGTGAGCTGACACAAGAGACACAAGAAGAAAAATATAATGAGAGACACAACAAAGCAGCAAATGGAGGTTCCCGGTACTTCCTGGGGAGGATGGGCAAGACAGCAAGATGATGCGACAGGCAGGCACGGCAAGCTGATGCAGCAAGATGACACAACAAGAGATGCAGGAAGAAAAACATAATGAGAGACACAACAAAGCAGGGCGCAGAGGTGGCTCAAGTGATTGGGTGCCTCCCTCCCACATTGGAGGTCCCGGGTTCGATTCCCAGTGCCTCCTAAAGAAACAAGCAAGATGAACAGACACAGCAAGTGCAAACAATGGGGGGGGGGAGAAATAAAAAAATGAAATAAACTTTAAAAAAATACAACTCATCAAACCTGTCATAATATGAAACAGAAAAAACTGCAGGCCCAGGTGACTTCATTGATGAGTTCCATGCAATATTTAAAGAAAAATAATACTAATCCTACATAAACTCTTTCATAAAATAGAATAGGAAAGAACACTTTCTAAATCATTTTTATGAGGCCAGAATTTTCCTGCCTCAAATAAAGACATTATGAAAAAATAAAATTACAGACCAATATCTCTCATGAACGTAAATGCAAAAATATGAGCAAATTAAATACAGCAAAATACAAAAAGAATAATAAATACTGATCATGTGTGGTTTATCCCAGGAATGTAAGGTTGGTTTAAGATCCAAATAATCAATATAATTCAGCACATTAACAGAATAAGGTAGGAAACTAATAGGATCACCTTAATAGGTGCAGAAACAGCATTTGAAAAAAAATTCAAAATCCTTTAATGATACAAACAGCCGCAAACTAGGAGTAGAAATGAATGTCCATAATCTGATAAAGGACATCTGCAAAATACCCACAGCTAACATGATATTTAATGTTGAAAAACTGATTGCTTTCCCCCTAAGATCAGGAACAATATAAGGGTGCCCACTCTTGCCACTTCTATTCAACACTGTACTGGAGGTTCTAGTCAGTGCAATCAGGCAAGAAAAAGAAATAAAAGGCATCCATATTAGAAGGGAAGAAGTAAAACTGTCTATATTTAGATAACATGATTGTCTATGTAGAAAATCCAATGGAATCTACCAAAAAGTACTATTAACTAATAAGTGAGTTTAGCAAGGTCACAGGATTCCAGACCAATAGAAAAAATTTATTGTATTTCTTTATGCTAGCAATGAACAACCAGAAACTAAAATTAGAAAAACAATACCCTTTATGATAACATCAAAAAATATTAAGCATTCAGGGTTAAATCTGACAAAAGATGTTAAAGACCTCTACATTGAACACTATTATTAAACATTTTTGAGAGAAATTTAAAAAGACTTAAATAATTGGAGAGCTAGAGAGGGTTCATATGGAGCAAAAGACTCAATATTGTTTCAGTATTAATTCTCCCAAAATTGACCTATGGATTCAATTTCAATCAAAATCCCAGAAGGCTTTTTTTTTTAGATTTGATAACTGATTCTAAAATTCATATGGAAAAGTAAAGGACCTACAATAGCCAAACAAACTTTGAAAAGGAAGAACAAAGTCAGAAAACTAACACTACGTAATTTCAAATTGTATTATAAAGCTACAATAATCAAGACAGTGTAGTATTGACATAAAGATAGACAAATAGACCAATGAGATAAAATAGAAACGGTGCTGGAACAACGGGATATCTATACGCATAAAAAAAGAGAACTTGGACCCATACCTCACAACATATATTAAAATTGACTCAAAATAGTTCTTGGACCTTAAACTATAAAATTTATAGAAGAAAATATAGGAGGAAACCTTTATGACCTTGGGTTAGATAAAGATTTCTCAGATAGCATTATGCATAAAGTACAAATTGATAAATTGGACTTCATAAAAATTAAAAACTGCTCTTTGAAAGATATCATTAAGAGAGTGAAATGACAAGCCAAAGATTGAGAAAAAATACTTGCAGGGGATATAGCTGATGCAGAACTTGTATCTAAAATATATAAAGAATTCTGAAAACTCAATAATAAAGAAATAACCCAATTTATAAACAAGCAAATATTTGAACAGACACTTCACCAAAGAGGACTAGATGCTCAACATGACTAGATGCTCAACATTACTAGTCATCAGGGAAATGCAAATTAATATTACAATGAGTTACCACTATATACCTATTTAAATGGTTAAATTGAAATGACTAACCATACCAAGTGTTGGCAAGTGTTATCAGTCAGGGTTCTCCAGAGAAACAAAATCAATAGGATATACACTCACTCACCTACACACACACATACCAACATACCACATTTTATAACAAGATAAATTTTAAGGAATTGTGGGGACTGGCAAGTTAGAAATCCATAGGGCAGGCTGGCAGCCTGGAAATTCAGGCAAGAGTTTCATGCTGCAGTTTTGAGACAGAATTTCTTCCTCTCCAGGAAAGTTCATTTTTTTGCTCTTAAGGCCTTCAACTGATTGAATGAGACCCACCTACATTATCAAGAGTCATCTCCTTCACTGAAAGTCAACTGATTGTTGATGTTAACCACCTCTACAAAATACCTTCACAGCAACATTCAGATAGTATTTGCTTAAAGAATTGACTACTACAGCTAGCCAAATTGACACAAAAAAGTAACCATCACAATGACGATGCAGAGGAACTGGAACTGTCATTCGTTGCTAGTGAGCATGTAAAATGGTACAACCATTTTCAAAACGTTTAGCAGTTTCTTAAAAAGTTTTATATATACTTACCATATGATCCAGCCATTTTACTTCATTTCAACAGAAATGAAAGCATATGCCCACACAAAGGCATGTGCACAAATGTTCCTGGAACCGTCCCAAACCAACAACAACCTAAATGTCCATCAACAGGTGAATGGATAAACAAACTGTGGCATAACAATTGCTTTACTTTCCTAGGCTGCTCAAAGCAGATACCATGAAATGGTGTGGCTTAAACAATGGGAATTTATTTACTTACAGTTAGAATCCAGGAAAATGTCAAAATCAAGACACCATCAAGGCAACGCCTTCTTCCCAAAGACTGGTTGTTGGTGATCCTTGGTGCCTCTGTCACATGGCAAAGCCCATAGCAGCATCTGCAGGTCTCTCCCTTCTCTTCCAGGTTTCAATGATTTCAGCTGCTTGCTTCTGTGGCTTTCTCACTTTGTCTTATTTCCCTTTAAAAAGGACTCCAGTAAGAGGATTAAGACCCATCCTACATGACGTGGATCACACTTAACTGAAGTAGCCTCATCAAAAGGTCCTGCTTACAATGGGTCCACACCCACAGGAATGGATTAGCTTTAGGAACATGTTTTTCTGGAGTACATACAGCTCCAAACCACCACCGCCATAGAGTGGAATGCTACTCAGCAACACAAAAGAATGAATTATTCATACACACAATAACATACATGAATCTCAAAATAATTATGCTGGATGAAAAAAGCTAGACAAAAAAAGAGAGTGCCATAGGATTCCATTTATATAAAATTCTAGAAAATGCAAAATAATCTATAGTGACAGTGAGTGGATAATTGTTTGCCTAGGATGAGGCAGGGAGGAGTGAGGGATGGAGCAGAGGGTAGAGAAGAGGCATGAAAGAGATTACCAAGGGGCAAAAGGAAAAATTTGGGGTGCTGGATGTGTTTATTATTTTCATCATGTGATGGTTTCACAGATGTGTCCATGTGTCAAACATATAAAATTGTTCACTTTAAATGTGTGCTGTTTATTGTGTGCCAATTAAATCTCAATAAAGCTGTTTTTAAAAATTGGATCCAGTGTCCCAAGATACTTCACCAATACCTTTCCTGGGCTACACTTCTGAGATATACCACCACCACCCCTCCCCCCCTTCTCAAGAAGTACTTTCCATTAATAAGCCTTGTCATCTTACCCTCCCGTCTTTCTTCTGGCCATCTCATTCCCAACCAGTGTTCTCCAGCCACATCACATCACTTCCCCATCCCCATCAGAGAGTAAGCCCCAACTGGCACACCTTCATCCCTAAGCCAGATCAGGCCCATCCTGCTCAAACTTTCTCTCCACTATGAACCATATTCAACTGGTGTTCTTCTCCATCAGAACACCTGAAGGAGGCAAGAATTTTGCAGCGAGGGGTTGGAAACTAAGAATCCAGTTCTCCGACCTCCTAACCTCACTCCCCGCCCAGTCCAAGGGGCCAAAGACCCTCACTGCTAATGCCGACACAGGATAGACAAATGCTTGGGGAGAGATTGAGAGAGGCAGACGATTGTGGGAAAGCAATAAAGGGTCAGGAAAGAAAGTAAAAGAAGGAGAGAAGAAAGCAGAGGGAGAGGGCATAAGAGGAAGCAGAGGAGGGATGAAATAAGTGAGCTTATAAAATCCTTACATGATAAATGTTAGCCCATTAAAACCAATCTATGGGAGGTTAATGTTGGGTTGGGGAAACACAGGTCAGAGGTAAAATACGATTGTACCAAAATCAATAATTTTGGAAAACCAAGAAGGAACTATGAAAGAGAACGGTGTGGTGAGTGACCAGAGCAGGAAGTGAAGGGAGAGGACCAGTTGACATTTCTTAAACCCCTCCTATACGCAGTATGCTAAGGACAGCACCTCACTGAGTATGACAACTGTCCACTTCGCTAGGAATATACAGAGTACCCCCATTTTTCAAATGGAAGAGTTCAACGAGGTGAAATCACTGGCCCAGAGTCACACTGATAGTAATTAATAGTCAGAATTTAATAATAACCAAACAGGGAGTTAGTGGGCCATGACCTCGTGGGGGACCGTTGTGAGAGACCCTGAAGGACAATGTAGAAGACGTGGTGACAGACCAGAGATGAAGGATGAAATCGAAGGGGGCAGGTATGACTCGGAAACACCCCCACGCCCAACCTGGAAAGCGAGAGCATAGAAGAGGTTCTGCCTGCCAAGGGGCAGCGGCGGGGCAGGGCGAGGGCGGCGGGTGCTGTTCGCCCTTGCGCCGCTAGATGGAGCAGGCGCCCCGCCGAATGCGTCGCAGCGTTTGCCGCGTGGACTTCCCTATGGGCCAGGGATGAGCCGCTGCAGGAGAGCAGCCCCGACTACCGGGAACAAGGAAAAGGTCGATTCCACTGCTCCTAACCCATCGCCAGGGCTTTCTCCCGATGCCTGCGACCTGTGCACGCCCAGGGCCCCGCGCTTGGAAAGGCCTGGCGCGTGGTTTCATGTTCTGCTGCCACCGTCTTAAAATTTCTCATAATTTTTGAACACGCAGACCCACATTTTCATTTTTGCACGGGGCCCTGCAAGTTATGTAGCAGGTCCTCCTCAGGGGTTTCGTTTTAGAGCACTTTCACTCATTTATCCCTCGCCATATCGCACTAGGTGGGAATATGATCGATTCCGTTTTATAGATCAAGAAACACTCAGAGAAGTGAAGAGACCTGTCCAGGATCGCACGCTGGTCATTTGTGGAGCTGGCTCGAAGCAACAGCTCTGGCTTCAAGTGCCACGTTCTTTCCTGCCCACCTCAGTGGCTGCGGGGCAGGCAGGGCCCTGCCCAAGATGCCGCCAGCCAGCGCCTCAGTCCACAACCAGCAGAGAGCCTCCTTCAGGACCTCCCGTGACGAATTGTAGCTCAGGGCCGGTCAGCAGGGACCGTGCGGCCGGGCTCCTGTCACTCAGAGGCCGCAGTGGGGCTGGGGTGAAGGAGCGGGTAGCAGAGATGTCCCCGGAGTCTCAATTTCTTCTTTTCTTTGGGAATTCCTGGGCAGCCCTCCCAGCCCAAGTTGCCAGTTCCGGCATCTGCCTCCCCTCCTGGACAGACAGACAGACAGTCTCCAGCTGTCCCAAGATTCTGCCCCCAGGGTAGCACCCCTGCAAGGAAGCAGGGGAGTGGTGCAGAGTGGTAAGGAGGAAGGAGTCTGGCTGGAGTAAGTGAGACAGACCAGAGCTGGAACCTGCCTCCCCTCTTTCCCACCACGTGACCTGGAGCAGGAGGCCCCCCCTGGCCTCGCTTTCGTGGTCAGGAAAATGAGGGTAAAATTCTCAGGGTTGCCGTGAGGATGAAATACTTAAAATGCCTGGTGAGCAGTGGGTACTCAGTAACTATTCCTTGATTTACGTTTGGTTTTTGTCACAAAGGCAGGTAGGGTGTGTCTGCTGTGGTATCTCTGCCTCAGGCATGAAGGCCAAGCCTGCTCCATGGGCTAAGAGGTCTTGGGGGAGCGCTGGGGGTGGAGGCAGAAAACTGCAAGGAATGTGGACCTTCGGGCCAGACCAGCCACCTGAGGGCTGGCTACAGACAGGGGGTCCACTGTGGTCTGGACAGAGACCTGCACGGCAGCCTTCCGAGCTGGTAGAGGCCGCAGGGAGGCAGATGGGCAGGGGCTAGGCCCCAGCGGAGGAGGGAAAGAACAAAATATGTTTGCAGTGCCCTCTCTTGATGATACAGCCCTGAGCTATTTTCAAAGCCTTTTCACATCCTGCACCTCATTTGATTCTCCACCCAGTGTCGTCCCCCCATCCCCCATCCTGGGAAGCCAACAGGGCAGGCTCATCATCCCACTTTACAAATGAGGATGGTGAGTGACTTGTCCAAGGTCTCCAAGGTGACACAGGCTGGCCCAGGGACTTGACCCTGGCTACTGACTCTTGATTAAGTGTTCACCCTGCTGCTGCAGACAGGGTCACAAGGGCATGGGGTAAAGGGGCAGGAAGGATAGAGCAACCCCTTTTGTTTCTCCATCTGCCAGACTCACAAAGCTGGGATTGGGTGCTGGAGTTGGAGACTTGGGACTGGAGAGCAAAAGAATCTCCTAATTCTAAGCCTGGGTGCTCCTCCAACTGCAGGCACTCAGCTGAACCAGGATGAGAGTGGGCTCCGAACCCATTGCTGCCATATACTGGCTGCATAACCTTAGATAAGTGACTTCACCTCTCTGAGATGATAATACTTACCTCACAAGAGTAGTATAGTGTGGGGGAAAGCATGTGGGTTTTACAGTCAGACTCAGTCCAGATTCCAGTTCTGCCAGTTATTTGCTGTATGATCTTGAGCAAGAGTCTAAGCCTTGGTTTCCTCATCTGAAAAATGGAGATGTTAAGACCCCCCTTCTGGGGAAGGTGAATGTGGCTCAAGCATTTGGGCGCCCGCCTACCACATGGGAGGTCCCAGGTTTGGTTCTCGGTGCCTACTAGAGAAGATGAGCAAGACAGCAAGCTGGTGCAATGGGCTGGCGTGACAAGCTGACACAACAAGATGACTCAACAAGGGCACACAAAGAGGAAGCACAATGAGAGACCACAAAGCAGGGAGCGGAGGTGGCTCGAGTGAATGAGCACCTCTCTCCTGCATGGGAAAGTCCTGGGTTCGGTTCCTGGTGCGTCCTAAAGAAAAGACGAGCAGACACAGAGAGCGTGCACAACGAATGGACACAGAGAGCAGACAGGGAGTGCAAACAACAAGGTGGGGGAGGAGAAATAAATAAATAAAATAAATCTTTAAAAAAAAAAAAAAAGACCCCTCCTGCCTAAGGTTGTAGAGATGGGATAATAGCTGGTGATGTAGGGATCAGTAATGTTAAGGCCCCATCACACCCCCAGGACAGGAGGCTAGGGGGTGTCTGCTGCTGCGTTTTGCTACAGAGGCCACTGCAGGACCAGGCCTGGTGCCTGCCGTGCATCCATCCACCCGAGGCCCAGGCAAATCTGGTGCCTATCATTTCCTCATCTGTAAAGTGGGACTAATAATAGCACCTATCAAAGTGGGTTGTTTTAATAATTAATGTGTTAATTCAGGTAAAGCCCTTAGAAAGTGGCTGGTATATAGGAAGCACTCGGTTACAAAAATAGAATAATGATTATTATAATGATTACTGTTATTGATGGGTCCATTCTGCTCTGCTGTATAAGAGCCATCCTACCTGACCTATGTAATAAAATCCCAACTACTTAGCAAGGCATAGGAGGCCTTTCATGACCTGGTCCTCACCTCCTACTCATCAGCATTTGCTGACACTTCTTCCATAGGATTCTATTTTCAGCTAAACCCAACTATAGGCTGCTCCCTTTGATGTAAGCAGTGTTTCCAACATCCACACCCTTGCACACATTGCTTCCCCTTCTTGGAATGCTCTTTCACCTTGCCCATGAGCAAGCATCAACCCACCCTGCAAGACCCAATATAGTGTGGCCGCTTCTGAGACGCTTTCCCGACTTCCAGCATGGCTGACTTCTCCTTCCTTCCGTTGCTCCTGTACACTGCACACCCCCCGACCAAGCACATGCCCCACTGCTGCTGGGTCCCCATTCCATGGGATCATGAGCTCCTTAGGGGCAAGCTCCTCATTATGTATGTATCACACACACACACACAGTGCCTCACACAACACCTGCACAAAGCAGGCACACGGGAATTCTTTGCTGAATGGACACATCTCTCACCAGCATCACCAAGGTTTAAAAAAAAAATCATGTTCAGGAAGAAGCACTAACAGCATGGGGAAGTGCACTTACCTGGGACGTCGCGATGGAGTTGCACCCAAATGGCCAGTATCTGACACCTTTCCTCCCCCAGGTTGATGACTGGAACTTTCCTTGGAGCCAGGCTTCCATTCATCAACACAGCAGGCGGGAGGAAGCTGGTCTTTGAAACTATCCAGAAGATCTCCCACTTCCCGCGGGTGGCGGTGCTTAGTCCTGCTCCAGGTTCTTTATGGGATGCCCGGGTTACTGCCAGGAGGAGGCTGGAGGGCTCTTGATATCCCTGCCTGGGATCAGATTGTTCAATCCTGATCTAGGAGGGGCCTCAATTATAAGCAACCCTTGTGCACTGAGCAGACCAGCCCTGCTCGAAGGTGTTGGGCAAAATGACAGGAACAGTCTAGGCAGGTGTTTCTCAGATTCTCAGGACAGTCCTAGGAAATGTGAGAACACCTCTACCACGTTTAGAAACTTGCTTGTTCATTCTGTCCCTTTAAAGGTTGGGTGACCTCAGGGGCCTCCCCTAGGAGGGGGAATGAGATCAGGAAATGGCATTTATAGAACATCTACTATGTGGTAGCCACTCTTCTAGGCATTTTACATACTTTAATCTCAAATTTGCACACAAGCCCACAGCTAGTACATGGCAGAGCGAGAAGGTACAAGCGGGTACCTGCACCAGGTACATGTTCATGTACATATATGACAGCACTTCCCTCTAAGACACAAATATAATCCTATGGGCCCACAGTATGGCCTGATGATTAAGAGGGTGACTTTGGCACCAGGTCAGCTCTGGTGCCAGCTTTGACACTAATTAGCTGTGAGACCTTGGACAAGCTAATTAAATTCTCTGTGCCTCAGTTTCTGCATCTGCAAAATGGGAACAAGGTGGCTGTGGAGATGAGTTGCTCAGACCTCCAAGAGAATCTACTGTAGGAAGTGTACTTGCCTGCCAACTCCATGAATAGGGTTCAGAGTAGGGGACAACATCAGTAATGTGTCCTCCCCACATGAGCCCAGGAGAGCAAGAGGCTGGAGGTGGCTGCTGCTTGGGGAAGGGGCACGTAGTACCCCAGGCTGCACCCAGCCAATGACTGAGCATTGAGTGCATATGAGTGTAGGCCCAACCCTGACTGACACAGAATCCTTCTAATGAGCAACGTTTGCAAATGTCACCCTCCCACCAGCAGGGCTGAGGTTTTCTCAGAAGTGTGGTACTGTCTGAGGCTCTTCCTACCCAATCTTTCCTGCCCTTTTACAGCTGTTGGGCCTTCATCAGCCTCCCTCTTTATCCTTCACGGACATTCTGCTGTATAAATCTCTTGCACATCTAATCCATCTTGGCATCTGCTTCTGGAAGGACCCTAACTAACACAGGAAATAATAACAGTACTGTGGTGGTTTAAATTATGTACCCAGACAGACAGATGTTCTTAATCTTAACCCATGCCCCTGTGGGCATGAATCCATTGCAAACAGGACCCTTGGAGATGTGATTTTTAGCTAAGGTGTAGCCCAAATGCATGAGGGTGGGTCTTAATCTGGATTACTGGAAGCCTTATAAGAAAGAACCCAGAAGTCATCGTAGCAGGAAAGGAGATGGGAGGCAGGGATTCAAGCCAAGGAACCCCAAGGGTTGCTGGCAGCCAGCACCAGAACATAAAAGACTTCAGGTGAAAGCATCTTGCTGATATCTTGAATTTAGACTTCTTCTGGCCTCAAAACAATGAGCCAATAAATGCTCATTGTTTAAGCCAAAACCAATTTGTGGTATTTGTGATAGCAGCTCAGGCAAACTACAAGTACTTACATCAGAGGGTCATTGTGAGAAATAAATGAGCTCCTCTATGCAAAGTGCTCAGAACACATAGTAAGCCACAACTTAAGTGTAGCTATTATTATCACCACAAATGATATCCATTCATAGATTTCTCTGCTGACCGGGGATTTCTGTGGTGCTACCTTACAGATCTTAAGAAAACGTAGTCTTTAGCCAAAGGTGTCATTTCTCATTACCCATAAACCAGTTTCATACAGGCTCCCAGAATCTCCTCCCCCAGATGCAAATATTTGCAGGAGATCAGAGGGAATATATTCAAGGGTTAGCTCGCATGTTTGCTCGAAAAGACATTGGCTGAATCAACAGATTGTACAACCCAACCTAAGTCTGGGCATTTTTCCTCTCTGGACCTTGGTTTCCTTGTTGATGGGTGACGAGGGCTGGTGGAGTTGATTTCTAAGGTCCCGGGCAACTGGAGCATTTCAGGAGGAGGACACCTGCTTATCTCCGGCTGTTGTCTGTCACCTCAGTCACAGCCAGCTGTCTCACCTCCCCTTCTCCCAGCTGTGCCTTTTCTTGCCACCCACTCTGTTCTGAGAGAAGTGGTCCCAGGTATGAGGGCCACAGACCAGGCAGGGCTGGGCTTGACCACCTTTTCTTTCCTCTGGGGTTGCCACTCCACAGACTAAGACAAGGTCAGGGATGACGGTTTGTGGAGGGAAGGGATGGCAAGCCCCTGGCCACTTACTTTGGCCTTGTCATTTATATGATGAGCACATGGAAATGCTTCCCCATTTTGATAGAATGTATTCCTTCACAATCCTCTTCCTCTCCTCCAGAATAAACATCCTGACCTAGAGGATGCTCAGGTGGGACCAGACAAAAGAAGTTTTCTTTCCAGTGATATTCCCTGACATCAGCACTCCATCAGGATGGGTGCTCCCTAAGAAAAAGGCCTGGATCGCCACCTACCTCTGAGTCCCTCTATTCCCGAAAAGGAATACCCCACTCACCACTCACAGGAGCAGCTTTCTCTGGACAACTGTGCCGAGTGTCAGGTACCTACCCCCTCTCTTCATCACCAAGGGCCCATCCCACGTGGACCATCTGCCTCGATTGCTATCATCACCACCGCTCCCGCCCCAACACCAAACACCCCACACCTTGCAGGACTTCCTACCAGCACCTACAGCCAAAGACACCTTCCCCATGTGCATCTCCCATTTAAACCTGGACCATCTGTCTGCCTCCCAAGCTCCCATTGCTACAGCTTCAACTACTGGAGGTTTTTTCCTACAAAACAAGTCTATGGAACTGCTGTTAATGAAGTGTGGTGTTAATTACTTCAGAAGGTTTTAAGCCCCAGAAAACATAAGAAAGGTCTAGATGGCTTGTAACATGTAGAAAAGCCATCTCCATTTTTTTTTTTTGGCTGAAAGTAACATTTTTTAATGAAAGGGAGTTAATGTTAAATGACAAATATTATAAAGCCAGCCATGAATCTTACTGTCCTTGCTGTGGTCATAAATCAGGGCTTCTTAACCTTTTTTGTTCCACTGACTCCTTTGCAAGTCAGGTGAAAACCACAGACACCTTACTAAGGCCACATTATACTGTGTATTATTTAATAAATATGTCACACCCGCATCAACACATCCCCACAAGAATAATGTTTTTATAAATTTCAATTCAATTCAAGCTTATGGACCCCCTGAAATCTTTAAAGGGGTCTGTGGACCCCTGGTTAAGAATCCCTGCCATAAATGATGCCCATGTGCAGCCAAATCCCCGGGTCAATAGAGGGATGGACCGCTGGTAGAACCACCATCAGTGTGTCAGCAGTTTGACCTGAATGCTGCCAGTGCAATCTTCTTTGGGATGAAGAACTTGTAGTTAATCTTTATTAATTGCCACACAATCACTTATGACAGCTCTTAAGATATATCCAAAAAAGGATACAATTAATAGGTCTTAAGGATACAATTAACAGTCCTCCATCTGTGAAAAAACTGAGCATTTCAGTCAATAAGAATGA
This sequence comes from Cabassous unicinctus, assembly GCA_029593785.1. Classification (NCBI taxonomy): domain Eukaryota; kingdom Metazoa; phylum Chordata; class Mammalia; order Cingulata; family Chlamyphoridae; genus Cabassous; species Cabassous unicinctus. The sequence goes on from JAQZBX010010016.1 coordinate 27,222, forward strand.
GTGTATGGGAATGGGGGAATAATGGGCTTTTCAAGCAGACCCGGTGTTGAACCCTGACTCATCTCTTACTAATTGAGACCTAGGCAAGTTGCACAACCTCCCTTAATCTGCTTCCTCGGCTGTAAAGGAAAAATGGTGATTTGTGCCTCCCAGCATTCTCATGGGGGCAAATGAATAAACCTAAAGCAAACACCTAAGATGGAGGTTAACACCCAGGAGGCACCAAGAAATGTGCATTTTTTCCCTCCCATCCTCCCATCACCTTCATTTCTCATATCTAGAAAACAGAACCCAGGTGGTTTCTAGGCAAAACTGTGGAATTGAAAGTACTGATAACAACTAGCAGTCATGGAGCCCGTTCCCTCTTCTGTGCTCTCAGTGCCCTGGGTGTATATTATTAGCTCACTTAATCTTCCTCTTAGCCCTGAGATATAAAGTGTAAGATAATCACATCCCCATCTTAAGAAGGGTGAAATTAAGGCAGAGAGAGGTGGAGACACTTGTCCAAAGTCACCCAGCTAGGTAGTGGTGGAGTCAGCCCTTGAACCCAAGCCACGGGGCTCCAAAGCATGCATAACCATCTTACCAGTCTGCGGCTTGAGCCACAGGACAGTGGAGGTTAAACATCCAAGCTCAATCATGCAAAACAAAAGTAGATAAGTCGAGAGAGTGAGGAGTCCCAGAGGCTCATGTAGGGGAGCAGAAGCTGGCTTTCCTCATTAGAGGAACAGAAGTGGTGCAGCCTGTGGCTGTTGGGTGCACAGCCTAAGAGGCTTACTTCCCAGACAGAGAAATGATAGACAGAAACGCAAAGCCTGGAGACCCCTCCTCAGTCAGTCAGGGGCCGGAACCAGGGAGCCTTATCAGAGAAACACCCCACCAAAGGCTAGAACAGGCCTGTGGTCTATCAAGAGATATGGGGCCCCAAGCCAATCCACTTTTTAGGTTGGCTGGGTGCTAAATGAAAGGGCCAAAGTCTAAAATAACTGCTTACATTTATTGTGCATCTACTGGGTACCTGACGTGCATTCTCTCATTGCAGCTTCACAACGACTCAGTAGGTACCATCCCCTTATATTGAAAAGAGGTAAAAGCTCATTGAGGCAAACGCTCAGAGCCACAGGAGGCAGGTCCATTCTGCCTCCGGGCTTGTCTTACTCTGCCAAGTGACAATAGTGCACTGGCCCCAGAATCCACCTTCGTAGGCAGCCAGATGTCACCTGAGCCCACCTGCCCCCTTCATTCGTACCCACCCCAACAGGGCTTGCCAGGTCACAGTCCCGTCCCCAGGAAGTGGGTTCCCCCGTGGCGGCAGGTTGCTGTTGGAAATTCCTTGGAGAGTGGCGCCAGCGTGAGGGAGGCAGGCAGACATCTGGGGGGGTCATATTTGCAGACAGACAGATCATTGCCAGGAGGAAGCCACATGCCTCACCTCCCAGCTCATCTCCTCCCAGCTTATCTAATTGGAGCCAGACACAGCCAGATGCAGTCACGATTGGGCCCCAAAGGCCCTCGGGGGCTGGTGGAGGCTCTCACAACAGCTGCTACAGTGCAGGCCATCTGCACAGGCTTCTTTTGGAGGAACACTTAACCCTTCTGAGGACCCTCGGGGCTAAGGGACGGCATACTCTGGGTGACAGAGATGCTTAAGAGAAGAGGGTCCCCTCCAGAGAGGTGGATGAGTCAGAGCACTTTCCCCTACCCCATTCTGATGCCCAGAGAGACTGGGAAGGTAGGAGGGCAACGTTCCACAGAGGGAGAGTCTTAGGAGTGAACAAAGGAAACAAACGCCTACAATAAAGAAAAGGATCAGTCCCAACGCCTTGGGAGACAGCCCAGGGGAGACCCCACAAGGAGGCCAAGCTGCAGGGCCCCAGACTGCAGTGGGCGTGCAGCCCTGACCCAGCTTCTCACAGGAGGGGCTGTGGGTTCCCAGGGAATGAACAAAAGGCTCACACAGTCATTCGGCTGGTGAGGTGTCCCCTGGCAGCTGCCTCTGACCTGAGGCCATTCATGAATTCCCGCTCAGTCACAGCCCCCCACCCCCCAGATGGCCCAGGGGTTGTTGGCAGCTGACAAGGGAGACTTTCACCCGGAGACAGGTTGTGGTTTCGCTGGAGAAAAAGAAACCTGAGTCGGCTGACTTCCTGGGCGTTCTGCCTGGGGTTTCATCCAAGTAAACAAGGCTGTTGGATGTGGAACGCGGGGGGCCCAGCCTGCCGCACGGGCAGCTTCCCCGGCATGGGGGTGCTGCCTGCCCCAGATGCCACTTTAGCAAGAGAGAGCCTCCCACGGCTGGGGTCCTGGACCCAATGGCTGACCGGCCACCCTGTGTCGAGGCCTTGCACCCTCCCTCCACCTGGAGCCCCTCTCCTTCCTGTCTCCCTCCTGCCCTGAGGGCCTTTCTAAGCACAGTCCAAGGGCCACATTTGTGACCGACTTCCTTCTACTGGGGAGCTAGGTGCAGAACACATGACATCCATCACATCCCTGCTCTGTGACCTTGAACAGGCCATGGACTTACCTGAGCGCCTCATCTGCAAAATGGGAATAACTATTTGCATCAAAAGATGATTATGCATATCCAGAATAGGCAAGTCCATAGAGACAGAAAGATGAGTGGCCAGGGGCTGGGGGAAGGAGGAATGGGGAGTGACTACTTAATGGGTACAGGGCTTCTATTTGGGATGATTAAAAATAAAAATGAAAATAAAATTTTAATTAAAAATCTGGTGATGGTTACCCAACATTGTGAATGAACTAAATGCCACTGAATTGTACTTTAAAGCAGTTACAGTGGTAAATTTTATGTTATGTGTATTTTGCAACAATAAGAAAGAAACATGGTTATTGTGAGATTCAATGAGACAAAGGTTGAAAAAATGTCCATCACAGAGCCTGGTACACTTTAGGTCCTCAACGGATTTTAATTTTCTTCCTTCCCTCAGACCATCACACTAAATTGTATACAGCACACCCCCCCATACCTACCCAGGGTTTACCTTCATAGATTGCCTTTCTTTCTACTTGGATACCTGCTCTGAGATGCTAATAGGATGAGTCCAGAGGGGTTTTTATAAAGTGAAGCTTTTATTATTAACCAACAAGAGACGGTGTCAGATTCTGCCCCACCCCCTCCTGACAGTGATCATTTACCTGCTTCACTGGCCAGATCCAGGGGCCTTACCCAGGACTGAGTTCTGCCAGAGGAGGATAAAACTTTGCCTTGATACCAAGGTCAGGTACATCTCTCAGTATCTTCTCACAATTTCCACAAAAGTTGTCATCCTAAAATAATAAAGGTGACCATTTTTGGGAAGCAGTTTTCCATGAGTCTTACGTCTCTGCTCATCTTTGTGAGCAAAGACATTGTCTTGGTTATAGACTACTTTTCAAGAATGTCATATAGTGAATAGCCTTGGAAGACAGAGCTATTATCTCCCTAATGTTGGGGGAGGAATCCCAGCTGTTTGCTGTTTTGATGGATTACCCCATCCCTCAATCCCCCATGAGGGCCGATTGATAAGACCCCTGGAGAATGTCCGGGGCTTCTCCTTGATTCCGGAAGAAATCCTGTTCCGAATGGGGGCTCCCTCAAGGTTCTTCCAGCAGCCATCTTGTGGGGTATCCATGGCCACGTGGGCTTTTTGCCAGGTTCCAAGATCTATCAATTCCCTAATCCTCTAGCCTGCCTCAGAAGGACAGAAAGAGGAAACCAGAATAGTTATGCTACATGGTCAGTGCTGACCTCCTTATTCACTTTAAGCAAATCCAAAAGGGAAGCCAAGTGATAAAAGAATGTCACTTCTTGGGGTGAAACAAAGCCAAAGGCTATGAGATGGGAGGAAGAGGGTGTCACCCAGAACTGTGCTGAGGCCTCATGGACTCTCCTGCCCATAAGAGACAGCACCTTTCCAGTAACCTGAAAACACACTTCCTTGGCAAGGAGCTAGATAAACACTGAATTCTTGTCCTGTGGGATCCAGGCTGACCACTCCTCTGGCCACCTCTGAGGCTCTTCAGAGGGGACGCGATTCTCCTAAGGACATGTCACCTTCCTCAGGCCTATTGCCCAGGTCACCCTGATTGGAGTTAGAGGCTTTCCAGAAACACTTCCATCTCCTCTTCAGTAATGGGTACAGATGATGTGTTTGATTCATTTTTTGTCACGTTTGCTTTCTCTCATCTAAATTGTTCCAGGAAGATGGGGGTTAATTATGCCACAATTGTTGCAAACATCAAAACAGCCCAATGAAAAGTGAGAATATTTGATGAAATAGGCTGAGGAGGCAGCAGGTGACTTGTTTTCCACTAACCTGATGTAGCAGTTCAGTCATGCACAAACACTGCTAATGATTAATCCTCACAAATACCCATATTTGGATTCAGTTTCCCACACTTTCTGGAAATGCAGACATCGGAAGGCCCCAGGCACACGTCTTTGACCAAGTATTTTAACAAATTACAAGTAGATCTTCATAACAAAAACAAGTACAAGAAATTGCTCTCTCGGCAGAGAAAATGGATTTAGGGCCATTCTCCTTGTGATAAGAGTCAGGTTGCCAGATAAAATACGATATGCCCAGTTAAATTTAAATTTTAGACAAGCACTAAATAGTATAACATTGGGGACATAACTTATACTAAAAAATGTATGTGTTGTTTATCGGAAGTTCAGTTTTAACTGGGTATCCTGTGTTTTTATTTGCCAAATCTGGCAACCCTCAGTAGGCGTATAAAAGGAAAAGTTAAATTCATTCTTTTTAGTGAGTTACATATAAAACATACCTACAGAGATGTGCCCACCACAATAGCAAAAGATCCACACTGAAGCAGCAGCCAAGAGGCTGAACAGGGAATCCCAACTCTGAGGGGATAGGAATGGCTATCGCCCTGTTTTGTAAACTTGTCTGGTGTGGAAGGGCAGAAGAGAGAGGGAACCTCTACTAAAACCCCTATGGTGAGGCCCCGGGTTCACTTCCCGGGGCCTCCTTGTGAGGGCAGGCCGGGCTGCGCAGCCCGGTGGGCTAATGCAGCAAGACCTCACAACAGGAAGCGGGTGTGGCTCAATCGATAGAGCCCCCGTTTACCATGTGTGAGGCCCCGGGTTCGCTTCCCGGGGCCTCCTTGTGAGGGCAGGCCAGCCCGTGCGGCGCGGTGGGCTGATGCAGCGGGACCTCACAGCAAGGGGGAGATAAGCAGACACGGAAGAAACACACAGCGAATGGACACAGCAAACACAAGCAGCAAGGGGGGGATAAATAAATAAATAAATAAATCTTTAAAGAAAAAAAATAAATAAATAAAACCCCTATGGTGGTTTGGATGTATGTACCCCAGGAAAACATGCTCTTAAACTCAGTACATTCCTGTGCATGTGAACCCATCGTAAGTAGGACCTTTTGATGAGGTTACTTCAGTTATGGTGTGGCCCACCTCAATCAGGTTGGGTTTTAATCGTATTACTGGAGTCCTTTATAAACAGAATGAAATTCAGACACAGAGAGATAAAGCCACAGAGGGAGCAGCCAGAAGCTGAACATCAACGGAACCTGGAAGAGATGGGAAAGACCAGGAGACACTGCCATGTGCCTTGCCATGTGACAAGGTAAGGACCAAGGATCACTGGCAGCCAGCTGCATAATGTCACAGTCTTTGGGGAGAAAGCATCATCCTAATGATGCCTTGATTTGAACTTTCTTTTGGCCTCAAAACCATGAGCCATTAAATTCCCATTGTTTAAGCTATCCTTTTGCATGATATTTGCTGGAGCAGCAAAGAAACTAAAACAACCCCCACTAAGATGCTTTGACCAAAAAGCCTGGCTTGGGGCCTCACCTGCCTCCTTGGATGGTACAGACAGCGGTGCAAGAAGGGAACAGATGCTGTTTCCACTCCTCCCACCATTCTTTTATCTCTCCCTAGGCTGTGAAGACAAACCTTGCAGATGCTGGGCAAACACAGGTGACAAATCAACAGCCTCTGACTTGGGGATCGAGATAATTCAAGCAGGCATTTGCACCAGTGCATTCTCACCTATAGGTACTCCATGGACAAGTCATTTCATCCTCAGAGGAATCACGATGTCCCATGTCTCCTTTGAGCTCCAACAATAGCTCTGCTATTGACTACAAGTAGGATCTGGAGCAATTCACTTAAATTTTGGGGGGCCCAGTTTTCCCACCTTTAAAACAAAGGAAAGTCTTTGATAGAAGAGTAGGAGGAAGAGAGAGTTGGGAGTCTCAGAACAGACTGGAAAAAAATGAAATTTAATGAAAGGATGGTGTAGTGGGTCAAATTGTGTGTCCCCAAAAAAGACCCTTGTGCTGCAGCTCTAACCCCTGGTACCTGTAAATGTGACCTTGCTTGGAAATAGGGTCTTTGCAGATGTAATCAAGTTAAGATGGGGTCACTCCAAACTAGGGTGGTCTCTAAATCCAATGACTTGTGTTCTTTTAAGAAAAGGGAAACTTGCACACAGATGCACACAAATGCAAGGCAGGAAGTGACATAATAGCCACACGTTACAAGACAAGGAACACCAAGGATCGCGGGCAGCCACCAGAAGCCAGGAGCGAGGCATGGAACAGTCTCCCCCTAGAACCTCCAGGAGGAGCACAGCTCCGCCAACGCCTAGATTTCAGACTTCTGACCTCCAGAACTGTGAGACCAGTTCAACAAAATAAATGTCTTGTTTCAAGACACCCAGTTTATGGGTCCTTTGTCAGAGCAGCCCTAGGAAACAAAGCCGATGGGATTAGCAATTTCCAGTTCTAGACTTCTCTGAGTCTGTGCCTGCATCTTCATATTGGCTGAAGAACAAAGAATCTCTTCCTGTTAACTATTGTGCATCGTCCACACGGGGCAAGGTGTGTGTTCTGCACTGCTTTTCCTTCCAGCAGGGGGCCGTTAAAACCCAAAATTCTGGACTTCTCCAAATGGGCCCCTCCTCTTGACCCTCCCTTGATGTCCCCTGCCCTGGGTGTGTTCCTGGGACACACTCACCCCTCACAGCCTCTGTTCCCTCTGCCCGGAAGGGCTAACTGCTACTGGCCTTCAAGAAGAGCTGTTATCAGCCCAGAATCCCCAGGCCGTCCCACCCAATCCTCTCTCCTCCTGCCCCATCGGGGTCCTTTCTCTTTTATGTCACTTCCTGCCTTGCTTGGTGGGTTGCTCCTTTACAAATTTCTCTCCAGCTGACTGTAAAATGCTCAAAGAACAGGCTGTATCTTACACTCTTTGTGTTCCCAACCCTTAGTACAGAGTAGGTGCTAATAACTGTCAAATGAATGAATGAATGATGAAATCACATGCTATCAAATAATTTAAATCCTAGCCTGCAAGTTAGTATTTGATGAGGCAGCTCAATCCATAAAAAGCCCTTCACATACAACGATCTTATTAGCTAAAAGGGTCAAGGTATTCATTGTGGAGTGCAAGGAAGAGCACTGTCAACTCCTTCAGTGGGCAGCAAGACAAAGGCAGGGCACCTACTTCTGAGCTCAGATCTTCCTGGAAGGTTCCAGGCCTTCCTGTTGGGGTCTGTGATGCTGAGTCATCCTGGTGGAGGTTGGGGAGGGGACTAGATGAGGTGAGTTATTTGATTGCCCTCGGTCTGAGTGCAGCCAAGAAGAGGTGGGGAGGCAGCTGGTACTATGCTCAGGTGGCTGTCCCTGCCCCGTGGCCTTTTGCCAGCTCCCATTTCAGTCACTTTCCGGAAAACCAGAAATGTTTCTCCAAACGGCATGACTCATGAGAAAGTGAAATTAATCACCTTGCCCAAGAACTGGCCAAACAGGGCCCAGAGGTGGGGAGTGGGGACACGGGGGGTGGGAGAGATGCAGCCCAAGTGGCTTACGGAACAGGAGCCGGCTGAGGTTGAGGGAGGTTTAGTGCAGGTGGCACTGTCGGTGATGCCAGGAGTGAGAGCCCAGAGAACCACAGAGATGACTCCAGGAGAAAGAGTCCAGAGAAACACACCTGAAAGGGCTTGGTTCATGCTCCAGAGAGACACCTGCCCCACCCCACCACCACCACCACTGCATACACGCAAATAGCCCACAGAGTCATCCCTCTTCAAAGAGTTTGGGGCTCACT
>JAQZBX010010017.1:0-31534 GCA_029593785.1 Cabassous unicinctus
TACATATGTAAGGCAAGGTTTATACATTTAATATTATTAGATTGCTTGGCTAAATAAATGCATAGACATTTTTGGGTTCAAAAATGTGCATATGCACACATGGGTTTCCAAAACGCTCACATGTAAATTTCTGGTGCATCTAAAGCAAGTTTCTGACCAAAGTACATTGATTTATATTTCCTAGATAATCGGGTCTAAGATTATCACTAGTCAAAAAGGAACTCGTCGTGGGCCCCGGGGGAATGGTCGTGGGCCCTGGGGGGATGGGAGGGAGGAACAGAATACATCAAACAGGAGGTATTTAGTGGTGAGTGGAAATATTTTTCATTACCTTACAGTGATGAACTCAGGACATGGTAAATATCATAAAAATTTATAAAATTGTATGGTGTAAAATATAAACCATACTGTAAACCATTGACAATGTTTAGTAGCTTGGTTTCACTATCTGTATAACAGTTATAACAATGCTACCATCCACACACAAAAGGTTTTCATATGGGGTAAGGAAAGGGGGAGGAGGTTGGGTATATGAGAGTCTCTTGTATTCTGTGTGTGACTTTGCTGTGACCTAAAACTTCTTTGAAAATTAAGTGAAAAATAGACACTGGGGATTGAGAGGGAGAAGGTGCCACGGTACAGACTGGACACACAAAATTGCAGTGATAAAAGGCAAAATGTAAAAAAAATTTTTTTTTTCCCATTATTTGAATATTCCAATCCTTTAATTTTAAGTTTTCATATATTTTATCTCTTACATTTAAACTTATAATTATGATTTCATTTCCTATTAATTGCATTTGGATATTATATTGGCTTCATCTTTAAAGAAGCTTTGGATCACAGAAGGGTTACAACTGGGGTGGGAGAGGATCTTTGGTGGGGGGTGTCAGGGATGGGGGATTCAAGGGAGGAAGTTCATCTGAACATACCTGAAAGTTATGTAAAATTGTTCTAATGCTCACAGGACATGGTCCCAGTAGGTGGAGAATCACTCAATAAATGAGAGAATACTGAATTCCCAGCCTGGAAAACTCTGCCACATTCTCCAAGGGAGCAGCAATAGTCCCCCATGTGCAGGGGCAGTGTCTGGTTAAGGAGGATGATCCACTGATGGGCTCTTGTTATTGATGACTAGCCTTATGAGTCTTTGCTCTTGAAATGGAAACTTAGCCTATGATTATGGGGTGCCTAAGGGTTGCCTCCTGAGAGCATCCTTGTTGCTCAAATGTGGCCTCTCTCTAAGCCAAACACAGCATATGAATGCATTACCTCCCTCCCAGCTTGGGACATGACTCCCAGGGATGAGCCTGCCTGGCAATGAGGGATTACTACTTAGTGCCAACTGGCAATATGACTGGAAAAAGACTTAGAATAAATGGGGGAAAAGGTAAAGACAAATAAGTTCATATGGCTAAGAGATTTCAAAGTGAGTCAGGAGGTCATCCCAGAGGTAATGCTTATGCACATCTCAGTAGGACCTCATAGGCTTCCAATGTGGATATCATCCCAAATGGGCTCTTGGGGACTCTGGAGACACCCAGGTCCTATATCAGGGTGGATAGCTCTGGAGTTTGGCACCTTACCAATGGGCCCTACTTTGGAATCTGTGCTCCTGAAAGTGACAGAGTTGGACTCAAATATGTCCTTCCTGCATATGATCCATCAGTCCCTTGTATTCACACCTATATGTGGTGCTGGAGTTTGTAGGTGTACTTCCAGTGACTGGAGTCTTTGGCTGCCTGTGTGCCAGCTGGGCCTGGAATCTCAGTGCAGCTGCATCTCCTACTCTACAGGTCAATGGACTCACCCAGGACACCTGGCAGGGAGATGATGATGGACAATAGCCATCCCAAGGATGGAGAAAGTCTGCAGCTTCAGGCAGGGTAGTCCCATCCATCTTATCCAAGGGATATAAGCCCCTTCTTACTTGGAGGTGGAGTGGACATCACCATCCCAGACTCCTCATGATTGGGGCGAGAGCCATGGACTAGAGTGCACTTATTGGTATTCTGTTATAGACATATTGTGATTCAAGTAATGGAAGAAATTACAACATTAATGTGGAGCCAGTGGCCACTGTACACTTTGGGGGCAGGGAGAGGGAAAAGCAGTTGCAATACAGGGGCTTTTTAGGGACTTGGGAATTATCCTGAGTGACATTGCAACAACAGATATAGGCCATTTTACATCAGCATATAACTTGCAGAACTGTGTGGGAGAGAGTGTTGTCTACAATGTGAACTATGGTCCACGCTTAGTGGCAAAGCCCCAGGATGTGTATATCCATTGCAGGTGATGTGCTACACTAATGAAAACTGTTTATGTGGGAGGTTGTGGGAGGTGTGGGACGTGGGGCATATGGGAGTCCCTATAATTTTTGTGTAACATTTACATAATCTAAGTATCTTTTAAAAAAATATTTTTAAAAAGGGAACTCAAAACGCAGAGGAGAGATTATGTTCTCAAAGGTCTATTATGATACTTCTAGCTTATAAACTATCAGTCCATTATGTTAAAAAAGAATGTGGCAAGAACTCTTCTTTAGCAAAACTTATTAAAAGACAATTTAATAACCTATTTTTTAAGAAATTTTAATTGTAACATTTCCTTGATATTGATGTCTGAAACAAGTTATGTTTTAAATTAAGTTATGTTTTAAATTACCTTGAGATCTAACATCTACAGTAGTAATTTTCCTTAGTGAACTCATTTTCTTTTTCTTTATATAATGGGGACCTGAAGTAACTATTTGCTACAGAGAGAAATTTCATATATGATACACTTGTCTTTTATCATATATAAAATTATAAGTAACATAAAATACAAACATTAATTCCTGGGTAAATTCAAATTAAGGTTAATCCTAGTTGCACACCCCTTGCTCTGGGTCCTCATACATATATGGTTGTTTGTAATTATGAAAAACGTTGACTTCAATGTGTAATTCAAGTGCTCATTTGCTTATATTCACACCAATAAATCTCAAAAAGCAGGTGAAGATTGCACTAAATAATGAATATTCTGATTCCAGAGCACATTAGCTATTTATATATTGGGTTAATAAAGAAGGTTATAGAAAGTTTTCCCTAGCAATATATTATTAATGGAAATATCACTTTTATTTTCCTAATATAAGGACAAGTTCTAGGATTTCATTATATTTGCATCAACATGAAGGGCTTGTTAACATATATTTCCTCTCTATATAAACAAATTCTGTATTTGATATGGCAATACCAAAAGTTTGACTTAGTAAATTTATACACTCAGGCAAAATTAAGGGAAAATCTACTATGGTTCACAATATACATAGGTCATGTAGTTTCATGGAGAACATACCTACATGTTTTGATTCTTATTTCTCATACTTCTTGTTTAGAAAAAATAAATCACTTTTGTAAGTGTGGTTATAAAATGAAAAGATCACTTAATATACAATGTAATAAGTACTGTCTGAAGATCTTAATATATCTTTTAAAAAAGTGGATCATTGAAAAGTTTATTTTACTTCAAGTGAAACACAGTGGTGCTGCTGTTTAAGGAATGAATAGAATTAATAATAGTGCCATTAAGGAAAGAATAATAAGATCTTCCTATTAATCTAAGCAATTCTTATTTGAATCATTCAGGGGAAAAAGAAAAACTTGGCAGAAAATAATTCCATTTGTTTGAGGAAACCATTATGTATACTTTGTGTTATTTATGCTAAGCATTTTATCTAAGCCAAGAAATCATGAAAAACATTTTTGAGGTTAAAGAAATGAGGGGTGAGAAGTGGTGTAGGAGAACCCTAGACTTGTTTTGCCATGTTATTTTCTATCATACACTTGCAATGTTTCTTTTTTAAACATATTTTTTTATTTTTAAAGATACTTAGATTACATAAATGTTACATAAAAATATACAGGATGCGGGGGGAGGATGTGGCTCAAATGTTTGGGCATCTGTCTGCCATATGGAGTGACTTGGGTTTGATCCCTGGGACTTCCTGGTAAAATAAAGAAAAATATAGAAGTGGCATGTGCCACCAGGCCCCATGCACAGATGTGCCAGGCCCCACTGAGCCACATAGCAAGATGATGACATAACAGGAGAGAGACACTGGGGTGAGCCAAGATGAGACATGCTGAAAAACCAGTAACTGAGGTGGCACAGGTAGCAGAATGCCATCGGAGGTCCTCAGGATTGAATCCCAGTGAAGAATAAATGAGAAGGATGAGAAGAGAGGGCAGGAAACAGACACAGAAAATAGCCCAGAGAATGGACACAAAGCAGCAAATTGGGGGGATGTGGGGGTTACAATGTATAAAGTAAATAAACACATAAGAAAAATATATAGGGGATTCACATATGCCCCACTCCCTACATCTCCCACATTTTCCCACATTAACAACATCCTTCATTAGTGGGGTACATTCATTACAATTGATGAAAGTATTTTGGAGCATTGCTACTAAGCATGGATAATAGTTTACATTGTAGTATACACTCTCTCCTGCATAATTCTGTAGATTATGGCAAGATATGTAATGTCCTATATCTGTTTTTGTCAGGACATTTCCCAAGTCCCAAAATGCCCCCATATTACGCCTGCTTTTCCTTTCTCCCTGCCCTCAGAACCTCCATGGCCACTGCCTCCACATTAATGATATAATTTATTTTATTGCTAGAATCATAATAAGTCTATAGTAGAATGCCAGTAAGTCTACTTTAGTACATAGTTCATTCCCCAATCCTGAGGATTCTGGCATGGTGATGGCCACTCCATCTCTCATTGGGGGGTGGACTTTGATCCCATGGGGCATAAAGATGGGATGCTGCTTGCAGTTGTAGACTCTCTTGGTTCTTGGTACGGTTGTTGTCCATCATCTCCTTGTTACTTGTCCTGGGTGAATCCAATGAACTGGAGAGTAGATGTTGCAAACCTATTGGATTCAGGGTCCAGCTGGTACATGGACAGCCTAAAGATTTCAGTCTCTTGGACATACACCTATCAATGCTAGTACAAATTATAGGTTCAAATAGAAGGGCCAGAAGAGCCATGTTTAGGGAAAACACAACTGAGTCCATCTCTGTCACGTGGGGTAGTGTAAATTCCAAAGTAGGGCCCACTGGCAAGTCATCAAAATCCTAAGCTATCTGCCCTGATTATAGTTTCTGGATGTCTCCAGAGCATTCTCGAGCCCCATTATTTGAGGTAGTATTTTCTTTGACAGTCAATGAGATCCTGCTGAGACATGCATAAGCATAATCTCTGGAATGCCCTCCTGACACACTTTGAAGTCTCTTAGCCATAAAAACTTATTTGTCTTGACATTTTCCCCCTTTTGGTTAAGGTCTTTTTCCAATTGCATTACTAATTGGTGCTTGGTAGTAATTCCTCAGTGCCAGGGAGGCTCATCCCCAGGAGTAATGTCTGATGCTGGTGGGAAGGTAATGGATTTATAAGCTGATTTCAGTTTAGAGAGAGGCCACATTTGAGCAACAAGGAGGCTCTCAAAAGGTAGCAATGTTTTTTAAATGAAAATATATTAGTTTTTAAAATGAGTAAAAATTTTATGTAAATATCAATTTGCCTGCCTTCAATTAAATTAAGAATTTTTTGCAAATAATCATAAACTTTGCAAAGATTTGGACTATTCTGGTATACTGAAATGTAATGAGAAAGTTAAACAAGTATAAATAAATCATATGTACTATAATATATTGATTTTAAATGAAATGTGATCAAATATTTAAATATTAAATGGAAAGGGAATTGAATGTATATATATGCAAACTAGTCTGCTTATTGTTAATTTCACTTTCATATATTATCAACTAGGCTTCATTTATATTAAATAGGCTAAATTTAATTTGTATTAGGGTGTGGCTTTTGAGGGTATAACATGTTACTCTTTATTCTTAAATAATTTATATTTTTAAGTTATAGAAGCATTGGCATATTTATTCCTTTCCAATAGAAACACTTTGTTAAACCACCTTACACATAATTCATTCAGTATAACTCTGAAAAATTGTGTATCTATCTTTCACTTTTTGTCTGCTAATTGCCAACAGTTATTAAAATTTCCATTCAAGGAATAATACACCCCTTCTTTCTTCATAAAACTTAGTACATAGAAAATGCATGAAACCATAAACATTGTGATAATTCCAACCAGAAAGAAGTAAATCCCTAAGCAGATGTGAAGGGTGGGCCATCAACTATCACTGGATTGTGAAATCACAAATACTCTAGAAGGATGAAAAACATTTTTTAAAGAACTGAGGGGGAAACTTCCCAAATATTCTAAATGCATTGTATTTATCAGTACTTCTAATAATTTAAAATTTGTAATGAAAATAGTTATCTAAATTCATCCTCAAGCAGGGCCTAATGATTTTCCTAGTTGATAGTCACTGGGATCCTAGATTTTTTTTTATCCTAAGCTGTGTATGGTGGATTAATTTGCTCCAGAACAACCCATGTGAGATGGACATCTAAATTCTCACCACCATGAATAAGTCATTCTCACAGGGCTGTCTGATCTCCCAGAGGTGCGCTATCCTCTATTTGTGGTTTTTGCTGTCATCTAAGGGGTCACTTTGTTGGGAAACAGTACTATTCTCCTCACCATCAGGACTGAGAAAAAGCTGCACACACCCATGGATTACTTCTTGGCAAATTTGTCTCTCATAGATATATTCTGCCCATCAGATACTGTTACCAAGATGCTTGAGAAACCCTTACTGAGAAGCAAAAGATTTCTTTCATTGGGTGTGCTTTGCAGCTCTATTTTCTGGTGTCACTGGCAGGGACCGAGGTCTTCCTTTTCGCCGTCATGGCTTATGACCACTATGTGGCCATGTTTCCCCCTTTGTTACACCCTTATCATGACCAAGGTACACTGTGCCCAGCTGATGGCTGAAACCTGGGCAGCAGATTTTCTTAATTCCCTTCTGCACACGGTGTTCACCTTCCGCCTGTCTCTAAGTCCCATCAGGTTAACCAGTATTATTGTGACATCCCACCAGTGGTGGCGCTCTCTTGTTCTTTTACGTATGTTGTAGAGATGCTTGCTTTAGTTTTAGCAGAAATCTTGGTGTCCAGTGCCATTCTCATCACCTTTATTTCTTATATCTACATCATATGCGCTATCCTTAAGATCCAGTCAGCCAAAGGGAAGAGCAAAGCCATCTCCATATGTGTTTCCCACTTCCTTGGTCTGTTTTATGGCATAGCAATATTTACCTATATCCATCCCTCCTCCAGTCAACACTCTACAGCCAAAGACAGACTCATCCCATTGCTTTATGTGGTTATCATCCCAATGTTAAACCCTATCATATATAGCTTGAGAAACACAGAGGTTAAAGGAGCATAAAAAAGTTTTATGTCGTCAAACATGATTACAGCAAACATACTATTGACAAGTCATTTATTTAGCACTGTGCCTAGATTGAACTGATAGGAAGAATTAGAAGAATTCATGGAAAGAATGTCTATACCTAGATATGTATCTATATAGTACACCTGCCTATTTATATATGGAAATTTACCCATACACACACACAAGCATATACTTAGATAATTAGTGTTGTGCCTGCACATATATCTATATTTATCCATTGGGAAAATAAAAAAATCATCCAAAAATAGCATTTGTAGGAACAGAACAGAGAACTGTTAATAATAATTGTATAACTTGTATAATTATGTCAAGTAAATATTAGATCTGTGGTCATGTTACTGATGTCCATGTACATAGTCATCAGCAAACCTATATCTTTACCTAGATCAATATATATCATCTATCTCATTTATGTTTTAATGGCTAAAGAAGTTACTTATCCAAAGGAAAAGATATCAGAGAGAATTTTGAAATACCTTTAATGAAAAAAGGCAACAAAAATGCTACATCTGTGTTAATATAGATTATTCTTGTTTCTTTTAAAATATATTTTGGATGTCAAAGCACAAAAAATAAAGCATTGTCTCATGGGATTGATAACGGATGTAAATGTTAAAACATAAGACAACTAAACCATACAAAGGGAAAGAACTTGATCTATGTGTCAGTAAAATTTTACATTTCATTTAAAATAGTAAATACTGATTTGATGATGACTGTATAAAATTAATGTATATAGTCATGGTAAGAAAAATATCTACAAATGCTCTACCATAGATTGTCTGCCCTAATCCCCAGAATATGATAATATGATGAGATTCCACTTCCATGTTTATGTTATATGGGACAGTTGATCTTAAAATAAGAATATCATCCTGAATTACTGTTATCCCCAATGTAATGGCATGGACCCTTAAAATCAGAGCCCTTTCAATGTCTGGTAGCAGAAAAGGAAGTCAGAAAGATGTGAAATATGAGAAAGAATCAATACAGTGTTGTGGCTTTTTAAGATATAGAAGGCTACGAAAGAAGGATTGCAGGTAAAGGTAAGAAGCTAAGTGACGTCCTGTTTAAGAGCCTACAAGGGAACAGATACTTTAGTCTCTGAAAGGAGCTGGATTCTGCCATAAACTTGAAAACTTGGAAGCAGATACTTTTGCAGAATTTCCAACAAGAAACATAACCCTGAAGACACCTTGATTTTGGCCTTCTCTGATTATGAGCAGAAAATTAAGCCACATTGTGCCTCAATTTTGACCCTGAAACTGTGAGATAACAATTTGCTTTGGCTTAAGCCACTAAGTTTGTGATATTTTTAGCATAGTAATGGAAATATACGTGAGAGTAATCAGAGAACAATATCCAAAATTATATTAAAAAATATACAAAAAGATATTCTCAAAAGAAAGCAATGGACAAAGGAAGAAGTAATATTAAAAGAAGTTCAAATATGCCAAAAAATGAATGAAAGGGGAAACAGGAGTATACAACTATGGGTAAAACAGCATAAAACAAATAACAAAATCATCAATGAACATCAAACATTCCTAAAATTAATTTAAATACACATGGTATATTTACACTAATTAAAACACAGCTATTGTAATAATTGAATTAAAAATGACCCAACCAACTATTGTCTATAGAAACTTATTTGAAATACAATGATATATGTAGATTAAAATGAACATGATAAAGTATATACCATGCAAACCCTATGAAAAACAAGACTTGCATGGTTATATATCAATATTGTGCAAACTGAATGTTAGAGAAAGGAAAATTAACATAGACAAAGTGAGATATTATACAATGATGAAAAAGCTAATTATCATTAAGGCATAGCAATTTTAAACATTTGTATATTTAAGAAGAGTTTCTGAACATATAAAAGAAAAACTGAAAGAACATGCAAAAATACACATCTACAATGATTCTCGAGGATATTAAAAAACATTTTTTAGTCATAATGGAATCAGTATAATAAATCCAGCAACCATATAGAAAAACCAAACCATACCCTTAGTATTTATGGATCATTTTATGCAAAACTGCATTAAAAATATTTTTAAGTGAAAATGGAACATTTTTATCCACTGACTATAGGGATTTTACTTATTATTGTAAAGATTACTTTAGCTTAGTTCTGTTCCTTTACTTTATATTGTAGTTGTTTATACTTGCTATGGTAATGGTTATTTTAGCTTATTTCAGTTTTTTACTTGATATTGTAGTTGTTACCTTGGGGTAATGGAGTGAATTCACAGAAAAAATCCTAAGTGCTTTACAACTGAGGTGACAGATTTGAGCAGGAGGGCTCCATCTCCATACATGTCAACCTTGCACTAAAGCTCTTTCATTTCTCAAAATCTCATTACCATGGCATTGAAGTCTGTGCATATTCAGCATGAGACTTTGTGGGGTAAAATGTTCATCAAAATACACATTTACTCAATAATAAAACAGAACTAAACTAATGTAAAAAAAGAAGTCATATAGATAATTTCCCATATGATAATGGATTAAAATGAGATGTGAATAAGGAAATCTCCAAGTCTAAGAAATTAAAAAACAGATTCCTAAATAATCCATGGTTCAAATAAAATATGTCAAGGGAAATTAGTAAATATTTAGAACTGAACAAAATGGGCAGAAAACATCAAATTTGTGACATATATCTTACTCAGCTTTTACTGGGTAATTTATATCATCAAATGTATATATTAGGAAATAAGAAAATTCTCAATTTAATGATATAGATTTCCACATAAAAACCAGAATAGAAGAGAAAAGAAAACTCAAAACTTGGAAATGAAGGAAATAGTAAGTTTAAGAAGAGAAATCAATAAAATTGAAAGCAGAAACAGAATTGAAGGAAGGATTGTGTGAAGACAGTAGAGTAAAATTTGCCCTGCACTAAAGTATTGAACTTTCAGGACTGTCTGAATCAACAATTTTTAACTCCAGAGTCTACTGGAATATTGTGCAACATTGAGGGAGGAGCAGTAGGAATTGCAATAAACACCTGTGATATCCACCCTGCCTAGAGTGGCAATAATGCCCCATCTGTCATCCTCATGGCAGGCAGCACTGGGCACTGCAGCTCAGGCTTTTGGCACAGTTTGCTGGTGCCAGGTAGAATTTAAAGACCAAGTCCTTCAAATTCCAGGGCTGTGTGGTCTGATTGCAAATAACTGCTTTTGATTAGATACTGCAGATTGCTGGGGTCTTCTCTGAGGGTGGCCACAGTTCCAACCCTGTTTTGGGCAAAGGTGGCAAATACATCTTAATGAAAGTAAACTTTCTCAAAACTCTGAAAAATGGCTAAAGGGTTGCATTAACTGGGCAAGTGCTGAATCAAGAAAAGACAGCATCAAACTAATGAAAGGTGTTTACATGGGATGTTATGGGAGGTGTGGGAGGTGGGGAACATGCGAATCCCTGTAATTTCTGTGTAACATTTAGGTAATCTAAGCACCTTTTTAAAAATGTATATATATATATAAAATAACAGCAAAAAAAAATAACCTCTAAAAAAAAAATAGAATGAGATTAGAGAATGGAAAGCTGAGGGTTATATGTGCAGAATTGTTAAAAAGTTGTTTGTTCAACTTTGGAAATGAATAAAAATGTTAAAAGCAAAAAAAAAAAAAGCAATAGAAGATGCTTATGGCACAACTGCTAGTCCCTCTACAACCCATTCCCAATGTAAGGCCTGCTTCTGTTCAGATTGTGGGTCCCTGACCCTATTCCAGAGGAAGCAGCATGGTCCCTATGCATATACTGGGGTGCATGTATGTTAATGCCAATCTATGGTGTTGCAATCTAAGGGACCGAGCTGGGGAACTTAGCTCAGCTCATGCTCCCATATTGTTTTTCACCCTCAGCTGGGACAGTGTGAAAAACAATTAGATAAAGTAGACTGGGCAAAGCACTATCTGAATTAAGTCATACAAGAGAAAACCCAGGAGGAGCTGAAAGTCTATTTCAAAGGTGGTAGAGTGGGAGTTCATTCAAACTCCTGTGACTTGTCAGTTTGGGAATTACTAAGGCCATTAGCAATGATAAAGAGGTATCAGACCTTAATTATCAGTTCTGGAAATGAAGTAGTCAGATATTTTTTTTTTAAAAATAAGGGAATTATAAGGATACATCATGAACAACTATAAACATAAAATGGATAAGTTAGATGAAACGGGATGATTACCCTAAAACCATAAACTACCAAAATTCACTCAACTTTAAATAAATAAAATTAAAAGACACTTAAATGTAAAGAAATAGAATTTATAGCTATTTACCCTCAGGAAAGTATTTTCCTGGCCCAGATGCTTATATTTGGTAGAGTCTACCAAATACTTAAAGACTTAAAGAAGAAATGTTATCAGTACTTTCTTAATGAAATAGTAAATTGAAAGAAATAACAAACCCAAAGATTAATAAATGTTGACCAAATAAGGATTTTTAACTGAGAAAGCTCACATGGTTCAACACTGGAAAAACTTCAGTGGTCTCCATATATTAACAGTGTAATTTTAAAAAATTATGAGATCATAGCAATTTATACAGGAAAACATTTGGTAAAATTCAACATGCATTCACTATAATAACTATCAGCAAAATTGGAATTGAAGAAAACCTCCTTAAAATAGAAAATCATACTTAATGGTGAAAGAATGAATATTTAAACACTAGGATTGGGAATAAGGAAAGGATGGTCATTCCCACCACTCCCCGAATACTACAATATCATGAAAAGTAATAAGACAATGAGAAATCATAAAATTGATTAAAATTTCCCCATTCACATAAGACATGTTGTTTATATAAATTTCTCAAGGAATCTACACAAAAAAGGCCTCTAGGAAATAATAAGCAAATTTTGAAAGGACCCAGAATTCAAAGAAAACACTAAATAATCAATCTATTTCTATATCCAAGCAATGTAAAATAAGAAAATTTAAATTAAATTGAATATTACAATTAACTACAATCCTAATGAAAAATGATATGCTAAAATAAATATCTAAATGCAATATGTACAGAACTGTAGACTAGAAACTAAAAGATGTTTGATTGAACATATCAAATATCTAAGTTGAGATATATACTGTCTTTATGAAACTGCAAGAATAAACATATGAAAAGTGAATTTTTACAATGATCTACACATTCACAAAATCTGAGTTAAAACACCAGCCAGCTTTCTATAGATCTAAACCAAGTGGTTTTAAACTTGCATGGCCAAGTTAAAAAAACTAAAATAGGCAAACAATTCTAAAAATGTATAATAAATGTGAATGAATGACACTATCCTATGTTAGGACTTACTTTTGGGTATGATTTTGTGGTATATTGACAGATAAATAAATAGATCAATGGATATGTGCAGAGAGTTCTATAAACCCATACACATATGGTCATTTGATGTTTGACAATGATATAAAAGCTGGCCAATGGATAAAGAAAAGTATTTTGAAAATTTGATGTGGGAATGTTTTCACATCCATATGGAAAAAAGGGACCCCTTCCTAAACCAACAATTGTAGAGGAAGAATTAAACTCCAAATGCCAATTGTAAATCTGTAAATTAAAAAAAAATACAGAAGAAATTCTTCATGAATAAGATTAGGCAAAATGTTCTTAGAAATGCTACCAAAAGAACAAATCATGGTGGAAAAAATTAATACATTGGTCTTTATTAAAATAAAAATAGTTTTCTGAAAGAAAGAAAGAAAAAAAGAATGTTAGGCTGGGGTAAATATTTACCAATCATATACTTGATGAAGGACTTGTATCCAGAATATATATAAAGAACACCTAAAGCTCCAGAGGAATAAAATAAACAATACAATTAAACATGTACAGACACTTCAACAAAAGGATAAAGGATTTCAAGTAAGTACATGAAAAAAATACTCAGCAGCAGTAGTCATTGTGGAAATGTAAATTTAAAATAACTTGAGAAACCATGGCTAAAATAAAATATAAACAATACCAAAATATGCCAAGCATATGTAACAACTGGAAATCTCCTACAATGCCAGTATTAATGTGAAATAGTAAAACTCTCTGGAAATTTTTTTCAGTTTCTAATAACCTATATTCATCATATGACCCCTGTATTCCACTGTTATGTATTTATATGAAAAAAATGAAAATTTATGTTCACAAAAAACTATTAATTATATATTTATAATAACTTTATTTATAATCACAAAAATCAGCAGACAACCCACATGTTCTTCAATTATGAGAAATGGTAAAAACAACAGTGGAAATTTCCAGAAAGATGGTATTTGAGTAGGCAAGCAAGGCTCAACTGTCTCACAAAAACAATGGAGAAAGGGCAAAAAGCTATATGAGGGAATTGCTTTTGGGGTCAACAGACCAGGAGAGTGTGCTCAATGGCCAGGAAGGTGAAGGACAGAGAGATAAAGAAAACCTATTGACAACCATGAGTTACTAAATCCCCCACAGCCAGGAAGGTCAGCCATCCCCCACCCTCAAGGAGCACAGCCTAGATAAAACCCATGGTCCACAGTAGCTGACTGAGAGGGGAACAGACATCTTCCTCCCTGGGAAGTGGGAGGATGCTGCAGAAGGCAGAGAATGGTGCCTCTTCAAGGAATTTTGTCAGTAGAAGCCACTTGGAATCTTTGCTCTGGGCAGACCAGAATCATGGACAAGCAGAGGCTGAAAGAGACACCTCAAAAGAAAGAATCATCTATGAGTGCCATCTGCTGGCCAGCCATGAAACTGCAAGGAGAAAACCTGCTTTTACATCTCTTTTGTCCCATAACCCAGGGAGAATATCTGTGCTCCATTAGTGAGCCCAAGTACCAATGTTGATAACTTAAGTTGGACAATTTTAAAAACTCAGAATTAGGTGAACCTAAAATCACAGAAGAGCTGTGAAACCAAACCACTAGTCAAGAGAGAGAAATTGACCATCAGAGTAAACATATTCAGATGCCTAGACATCTGTGAAAAATTACAAGCCATACCAAGAAACAGGAAGAGATGGCTTATCCAAAGGAACAAACAAAATATATAAGATACAGTATGTAAGACAACTAATGAATTTTAATCACACAAATCTCCTAAAGCAATTCAAATATTTGAAGGAAAATATGACAAATATAAGGTTATTAAGAAGACACTTGGTAAGCATAAAGTACAATTTGAAAGCATGCAAAGAAAAGTAAGAGAACTTGTGGGAATGAAGGGCACAATGGATGAGATTAAAAATATCTTAGAAGCATATGAAGAGTAGAATTCAATTAATGGAAAACAGAATTAATTATTGAGGACAGAACATCTGTATCGAAAAGACAGGAGAACAGAAAGAGAAAAGAATGGGAAAAAAGGAACAAGGTCTCAGGGAACTGAATGATACCATGAAACACACAAATATGTGTGTTATTGGTGTATCCTAAAAGGAGAAATATTATGTTTGTAAACTAATCTATTCCTCTGATTGCATTAAATTCAGTTGAATGGCTTTTGTTTAGATTAACTGTTAAGATTTTGGGCTTTTTGATTCTGCTATATGAGTAAGGTGTGACTCAAGTTGAATCTCCACCCCCTTTCTGGGTCTGATTTAAATGGACTCACATTTGGAGACACACGAGAAGAGAGAGTTCTGTCATTTTTGATCCTGCCATGTGACAGAAAGGAGAAAGCTCAAAGAGCTGAAGCCTCAGGGAGAGATGAGACATTTTGTGTAATAGGTTACAGCTGAGATTCAGAAGAAAGCAGAATGACCAAGACTGATATAGGAGGCCTGGGAAGAAACAAGTGCTATGCTATGACAGAGAGGACTTCACTTAAGCATGTAGCCTCAAGAGGCTAGGCCCATGGAGCCTCAGGAGGAAGAGGAAGCCTAAAGGGGAAGGCAGAAACCAGCTTGAGATCTGCAACCATCTTGTTTCAACACATGGCAAAAGACTTTGGGGAGAAAGCAACCATGAGTGGGACTTTTTAAAGCTTTGCAACTGTATGTTTTTACCCCAAACAAATATCCTTTATAAAAACCAAAAGATTTCTGGTACTTTGCATTGGCAGCCCTTTGATAGAATAATACAGTCAAACTTATTTACAGGTTCATGCAATCCCAATAAAAATCCTAACATCTTTTTCTGCAGAAATTGAAAAACTAACTTTCAAATTTATTTGGAAGATCAAGGGGCTCCAAATAGCCAAACAGGTCTTAAAAAAAGAAAAAGGAAATTGGAGGACTCTCACTTCCTGACTTTAAAGCATATTACTTAGCTACAATGGTAAAAAAGAGCCTGGTACTAAAACTCTATGAAAGAGAGATTGAGCATCTGAATAAACTCACCACCCTAATCAGATGCTTAGACATCAGCAAAAAATTACAAGCCATACTAAGAAAATGGAAGAAATGGTTCAAGAAAAGGAATATGTATTAGTCAACCCAAGGGGTGCTGATGCAAAGTACTGGAAATCTGTTGGCTTTTATAAAGGGATTTATTTGGAAGAGAAGCTTACAGTCACAAGGCCCTAAAGAGTCCACCTCAAGGTTACTTCCTGACCCAAAGTCTGGCGCCACATGTTGAAACAAGATGGTGGGTGATGTCTCCAAGGGTTCAGCCCTCCTTTTTCCTCTTAGGGCTCTGTGGTCCCAACTTCTTCCAATCTCAGCTGTAAGCTGGTGTACATCCATCTTCTAGGGCTCATTTCTTTCCAGGCTCAGCTGCTCTGTTCTCTTCACAAGGTCAGCTGTAACCTATCAGGCTTATCTCTCTTCTCAGGCCATGGGATCCTCTGAACATCTTCTCTGTCTATCTACTTCCATGTGAGAGTTTGTTTTATCCCAACCAAGGGGGTGGAGACTCAACCCTGTAGGCTCCAATGACAAGGTCAAATCAAAGCCCTAATCTTAACAAACTTTAATCAGACTTCTCAGCTGTATTTAATACAAACAAAGGGTATCATGCTCAGAGAAACACACCAGTTTATAAATATAATCAATATATCTTTTGGAATTCATAAATAATATAAAACTGCCACAGAATATATCAAAGATTCAGAAGAGCCACAGGATTTGAGATAACTAATCAATGAGATGCACACCAATTTCCAAAATCAACTTAATGAATTGAAGGACAGTATGGCTAAAGAGATAAAGAATATCAAGAAGACACTGAGCAAGTACAAAGAAGAATTTGAAAACCTGAATGAAAATGTAACAGAACTCCTGGGAATGAAAGACATCATAGGTCAGGTCAAAAACACATTAGATGCATACAACAGCAGACTTGAAATGATGGAAGAAAGAATAAGTCATTCAGAAGACAGAACAGCTGAAATTAAAGATAGAAAATAACAGAAAGATAAAAGAATGGGAAAAATAGAGCAGAAGTACAGGGAGTTGAATGATAACCTGAAACACAACAACATACATTTCATGGGATTCCCAGAATGAGAAGAGAAAAGGGGCAGAAAGAGTATTTGAGAAAATAATAGCTGAAAATTTCCCAACTCTTATGAAAGAACTTAATTGACCAAAAAGTGCAGCATACCACAATCAGAATAAATGTGAAAAGACCTATTCCCAGGCACATACTAGAAAGTCAAACAGCAATGGTAAAGAGAAAATTCTGAGAGCAAAAAGGGAAACACAAACCATCATATACAAGGAATGCCCAGTAAGATTTAGTGTGGATTTTTCATTAGAAATCCTGGAGGCAAGAAGACAGAGGTATGATACAATTAGGACACTAAAAGAGTAGAACTGTCTACCAAGAATTCTTTATCCAGCACAACTGTCCTTCAAATATGAAGGTGAGTTTAAAACATTCACAAACAAATAGAAATGAAGAGAGTTTGTATTAAAAGAATCCACCTTTGCAGGAAATATTAAAGGAAGCCTTAGAACCAAAAGCTAAAAGACAGGAGACAGAGGTTTTGAATAGAGTATTAATGAAAGAATAGCATAAAGAGTAACCAAATGAGTAACATGACAGACAAAAACAAGATATGACATAAGAAAACCAAAGAACAAAATGGTGTAAATAAATAATGCACTTACAGTTATATCATTGAATGTGAATGGATTAAACTCCCCAATCAAAGGATACAGGCTGACAGAGCAGATTAAAAAAACAATGAGCCATCCATTTTCTGCTAACAAAACACTCATCTTAGACCCAGGGATACAAACCAGTTTAAAATGATAGGTTGGAAAAAGATATTTCACACAAATAGTAACCAAAAGAGCAGGAGTAGCTATACTACTATTGGACAAAACAGGCTTTAAATGCAAAAAGTTATAAGAGATACAGAAGGCCATTATATATTAATAAAAGGGGAAATCCACCAGGAAGAAATTACAGTCTTTCATATCTATGCTCCTAACCAGGGTGCCCCAAAATACACGAGAAAAACTCTGGCAAAACTGAAGAGAGAAATAGACATCTCTACAATAATAGTTGGAGGCTTCAACACACCACTCACATCATTAGAACAACTAGAGAGAAGATCAACAAGGAAATAGAGAACTTGAACAATATGGCAAGCTTGACCCATATACAGAACATTGCACCCAAACTCAGCGGGTTATATTATACATTCTTCTCAAGTGTTTATGGATCTTTCTCCAGGATAAACCACATGTTTGGTCACAACACAGTTCTCAATAACTATAAAAATATTGAAATTATACAAAGCACCTTCGCAGATCATAATGGAAGGAAACTGGAAATTAATAGTAGACAGGAAAGAGGTAAATTTGCAAATGTGTTTAGGCTAAACAATACACTCCTAAATAATCAGTGGGTCAAAGAAGAATTTACAAGTGAAATCAGTAAATATATTGAGATGAATGGAAAGGAGAACACAGCATATTAAAACTTATGGGATACAGCAAAGGCAGTCTCTGAGAGGGAAATTTATAAACACCTATATTATAAAAGAAAAAAGAGCTAAAATCACAGATTTAACTGAACAACTGGAGAAACTGGAAAAAGAATAGCAAACCATCCCCAAAGCAAGCAGAAGGAAAGAAATAATAAAAATTAAAGCAGAAATAAATGAAATTGAGAAAAAAATAGAGAAAATAAAGAAAACCAAAAGGTGGTTTTTTGAGAAGATGAATAAAATTGACAAATCTTTAGCTAGCCTAATAAAGAAAAAAAGAGAGAAGAGACAAATAAATAAAACCAGAAATGAAAGGATAATGTTATGACTCATGCTAAAGAATTAAAAAGGATAATACAAGGATGTTACAAGAAACTGTATGCCAACAAATTTTACATCCTAGATGAAATGGACAAATTCCTAGAAATGAGCAAACAACCCACACTGACACTACAATAAATACAAGAACTTAAGAAAACAATCACATTTAAAGAGATTGAAACAATCATCAAAAATCTCCCAACAAAGAAAACTCCAGGACCAGGTGGCTTGACAGGTTAATTCTACCAAGCTATTTGAGAAGAATTAACACCAATCTTGTTTAAACTCTTCCAAATAATTGAAGAGGAGGGAAAATTACACAACACATATTATGAAGCCAACATAACCCTAATACCAAAGCCAGATAAAGACACTACAAGAAAAGAAAATTACAGTTCAATCTCTCTAAAGAACATCGATGCAAAAATTCTCAGCAAAATACTTGCAAGTAGAATCCAACAGGGTATTAAAAGACTTATACATCACAACCAAGTGGGATTTATTCCTGGTATGCAAGGCTAGTTCAACATAAGAGCATCAATCAATGTAATATACCACAGTAACAAATTGTAGGTGGGGAGGGGAACATGATCATCTAAATTGATGCAGAAAAGGCATTCAACAAAATCTAGCATCCTTTCTTGAAAAAAAAAAACACTTCAAAAGATAGGAATAGAAGGAAAATTCCTCAATATGATAAAAGCTACGTATGAAAAACCCACAGCCAATATCGTACTCAATGGGGAAAGGTTGAAATCATTCCATTTAAGATCAGGAACAAGACAAGGAAGCTCACTCTAATCATTGTTATTCAACATTGTGCTAGAAGTTCTGGCTACAGCAATTAGATAAGGCAAAAAAATAAATAAATAAAAGGCATCCAAATAGGAAAAAAGAAAGTAACACTCCATTTGTGATCCTATATTTAGAAAACTCTGAAAAGTCTGTGACAAAGCTACTTGAGCTAATGAACTAGCTCAGCAGAGTGGCAGGATACAAGATTAATATGCAAAAATCAGTAATGTTTCTGTACATTAGTATTGAACAATCTGAGGAGGAAATCAGGGAAAAAAATTCCATCTACAATAGAAACAAAAAGACTCAAATACCTAGTAATTAGTTTAAACAAAGAAGTACAGGACCTATATGCAGAAAACTACAAAACAGTGCTAAAAGAAATCAATGAAGACCTAAGCAAATAGAAAGACATTCTGTGTTCATGGATTGGAAAACTAAATATTGTGAAAATGTCAATCCTACCCACACTGATTTATTGATTAAATGCAATACCAATCAAGATTCCAACAGTCTACTTTACAGAGATAGAAAAGGAAATTACCAAATACATTTGGAGAGAAAGTGCCTCCTAATAGCCAAAAACATTCTAAAAATAAAGAGTGATGTAGGAGGAATTTCATAGCCTGAACTTGAAACATATTACAAAACTACAGTGGTCAAAACAGAATGGTATTGGCATAAAGGTAGGCACATCGATCAGTGGAATAGAGTCCAGAAATAAACCCTCAGCTCTTTGGCCAACTGGCTTTTGACAAACCTACAAAGTCAATGTTGATGGGACAAAAAATTCTCTTCAACAAATAGTGCTGGGAGAACTGACTATCCATAACCAATAGAGTAAAAGAGGACCCCTATTCTCAGTCACTACACAAGAATCATCTCAAAATAGATCAAAGACCTAAATATAAAAGCTAGGACCATGAAGCTGCTAGAAGAAAATATGGGAAAACATCTTAAAGGCCTTAAGATGGTGGTGGTTTCTTGGACCTTACACCCAAAGCATGTACAACAAAAGGAAAAATAGGTAAATGAGACTTCCTCAAAATTAAACACTTTTGTACACAGGACTTTTCAAAAGGGTGAAAAGGCAGCTCACTCAATGGGAAAAAATATTTGGAAATCACAGGTCTGATAATGGTTTAATATCAATGATATAGAAAGAGATGCTACAACTCAACAGTAAAAAGACAAATGACCTGATAGGAAATGGGCAAAAGATTTGAATAGACATTTGTCCAAAGAAGAAATACAAATGGCAAAAAAAAAGAAAACACATGAAAAAGGGTTCAACATCACAAGCCATTAAGGAAATGCAAATCAAAACTACAATGATATATCATGTCACACTTATCAGAATGGCGACCATTAAAATGAGAGAGAACTGCAAATGTTGGAGACGATGTGGAGAGACAGGAACACTTAATCAGTGTTGACGGGAATGTGGAATGGTACAGCCACTGTGGAGGACTGTTTGGCAGTTCCTAAAGAAATTGAATGTAGATTTGCCACATGACCTGGCAATACCACTATTGGATATATAACCAGAAGAACTGAGAGCAATGACATGAACAGATATCTGCATACCAATGTTTATAGTGGCATTATTCATGATTGCCAAAAGTTGGAAACAACCCATGTGTCCATATACTGATAAATGTATAATCAAACTGTGGTGCATTCACAATATGGAATATTATGCAACTATTAAAAGAAATGAAGTCATGAAGCATATGACAACATGGATGAACCTGGGAAAGCATTATGTTGAGTGAAGCACGCTAGACACAAAAAGACAAATACTGTATGATTGCATTACTATGAACTAAATATATTGTTTAATCTCATGGAGTTACTAACTTAAATACAGGTCAGCAGAAAATAGAAAGAGTTTAGAGAATGGAAAGCTGAACGTTAACTTGTGCAGAGTTGGTTAAAAGGATGCATGTTAATCTTTGTAAATGAACAGAAAAGGTGAAAGCCCAACATAATGTTTGTAACTAGGCATTCAACAAATTCCAGTTTTTTCTTGGTAAAAACACTTCAAAAAATAGTAATATTATGTGGGCATGAAAGTGGTTTAAAGAGAAAGCCTAAGAAGGTCATGTATATTACTAAAAGGAAAGCTAAAAAATGTGGCATGGAATTATATAGCATAATAAAACCGCATGTGAAATATGTATATGGATAAACTGCATATATAAGATCATTTTTCTTTGAAGCTGAACAAATGTATGTTAATACTACAAAATGTTAGTATCAGACAAGAAACATTATGCTAAGTGAAAGAAACCAGACAGAAAGTGCTACATATTTTATGATTCCATTTATATAAAAGGTAAATATAAATCAATTTGTAAAGAGAAATTAGTGTTTTTGTAGGGTTCGGGAAGGAATACTAAGGAGGGTGGAGTTTTTGTGTGTGTTTTTTTTGGCGTAATGACATTGCTCTAGAATTTTTTTGTAGTGATGAATGCACAGCATTATGATTATACTAAAAGCCATTGATTATACACTTTGGATAGATCATATGGTGTGTGGATATATCTCAATAAAACTGCTTAATAAATGAATGAATGGGCATGCAAGAATAGCCAGAAATGGCAGCTATGTACAGCAGGGAAACATGGAGAGATTGAGAGGTGAAGAATTTTCTTGTTTGTCTGTTTTTTGTTTATTATTATCATTGAAATAATGAAAATGCTGTAATAATGATTGAAGTGATAAATGCACAACTATGTGATTATACCAAATACCATTGATTGTACACTTTGGATGAATTGTATGCCTTATTAATACTTATCAATAAAATTGATTTGTTAAAAAAAAAAACAGAAAGTAGAGAAAGTGGAACACTCCTTCACTGTTGGTGTGAATGTAGAATGGTGAAGTCTCTGTAGAAGACAGTTTGGCAGTACCTCAAGAGGCTGAATATAGAACTGCCATATGATCTAGCAATTCTGTTACTAGGTATGTATTGAGAGGAACTGAAAGTAAGGAGATGCAAACTGACATTTGCACACTAATGTTCATAGCAGCATTTTTCGCAATTGCTAAAATATGAAATGAGCCAAGTGTTCATCAATGGATGAATGGATGAACAAAATGTGGTATATACATACAAAGGAATACCATTCAGCTGTAAGAAGAAATGAAATCAGGATGCATATGACAGCATGAATGAACCTAAATGATATTATATTACTTGAAATAAGCCAGATGCAAAAACACAAATATTGTAGGGTGTCATTGATATGAACTACTATGAATAAACTCACAGAGGTAAACTCTAGAGTATTCATTACTAGGAAGTTTCATGTGGCTTGAGAATGTAAGCTGATGCTTATAGTATGTAGCATTATTAATTAGTTTAATTGTAGAAGTTTGGAAATGAATAGAGTTGAAAGTAACAAATCATTGTGAGTATAACTAACACTGCTGATTTATAAATGCGATTGTGGCGGAAAGGAGTAGTTTGTGGACGTAAATGACAATTGAAAGGAAACTGGAGAATAATCTAGGAAATATATAACATAGTTATTTTGGTGCTGGATGAAGAGTGTAGTTAATAGTGTAAATATGAGAATGTTCTTCGTTTTCCTTTTGGAGTTATGAAAATATTCGAAAATTGCCTGAGGTGACGACAGCACAACACTGTGATAAAAATGAGAGCCACTGAGTGTACACTTTGAATGGATTGTGCAAGCATGGGGCTGTACAGCACAAGGAATGCAGTGGTGGAAGATGGATAGTGGTTAACAGAAGAAATATGAGAATGTTCTTCTCATGGACGATAAAAAATATATAATACTAATATAGAGTGTTAATAATTGTGTGGGTTGGGGGAAAATAATTAGTAGTAATTGACAATGCTCTTTCATAGACTAACAAATATTTCACAACAATGCAAGATGTTGGTGGTGGGGAGAAGTACGTGAGCCTTTTAAGATGATATGCATGTTTGTTGTAAATTCACAACCTTTACTATATACTTATTGTTTATGTATATTCATGTATGAATGACATACTTCAATAAAATTTTATTTAAAAAACAACAGAATATCCCTATAATGTAATAATACTTGGCAATAAAAAAGGAAAAAAATATTGATATATGCAAAAACTTAGGTGACTCTTAAAGGCAATATTTTGAGTGCAAAAACCTTTAAACTGTCAAAAGGTTACATACAGTATGATTCCATTTATATGACCTTCTTGTAATGGCAAAACTATAGTGAAGGAGAAGAGCATACACTTTGCCAGGGGTTTGGGTGGGAGATTAGTCTGATTACAAAAGAGTAGCGATGGGGAATATTTGCAAAGCAGTCTACCTAGGAATTGTAATGGTGAATGCAAAAATCTATACATGCATTACAATTCAAAAAACATAGAGCCAAAAAAAGTCTTTTTATTGTAATTTAATTTTAGACTGTTAACTAAAAAATAAAAGAAAATTGGGGAAAATTAAATGAGCTATATTGACTATCATCTCTGTATGTAATTTTTTCAATAGGAATTTTAATATTTAAATGATAAAAAATATTATTATTAAAACCAGGGATTAGAGATTTAACAATCCCTTCTTGAGTAGAAGAATCCAGAAGGGGAAGCCCCATGTGTCAAAAGATGAAGCAATAAAAATTTTAATAAATTTGACTGATCATTAAATTTTTAAAATATGTAAATATAAAGTTATGAGTTTTAACA
Source organism: Cabassous unicinctus (assembly GCA_029593785.1). Classification (NCBI taxonomy): domain Eukaryota; kingdom Metazoa; phylum Chordata; class Mammalia; order Cingulata; family Chlamyphoridae; genus Cabassous; species Cabassous unicinctus. Next base: position 24,105 of record JAQZBX010010017.1, read on the forward strand.
GTCTGGTGTAATAACTGCATTAGGAACTCATCCAGCCTCTTTAGATGGGACTCAGGTAACACTCTCCTATGAAAGTGTGTTCTTTTTTTAATTTTGATTGATTGACTGATTGACTCTCATGAACAGGCTTAATTGCCAAGCAATCCACAAAGAATGAATCTCTTTTCCAGATATCCGAGTTTCATCTGTCTCATTGCTCTCTGATTTTCTGGGCTGTTGATCTCAAACATATGAACTATGATGGAAAAAAATTTGCCAAGTATGAGTCTTACCTGACTATTGTGAAAAGCAATGTAGATGTCAATCACATCTCTTATATGACTATGACACCGATCATATATCACATTCACTAAAAGTTCATTAGCCGGAAAGTGATCATATTGCTCCACTTAGCTACATGGGATGCTGGAAAACATATCCTCTAGCCTGGAGGTAATGTGTACAGATGATTTTAGATGGAAGGTCCCATCTAAAATCTGTTTTTCCCTTCAAACAGAAAAGGAAAAATAATATTGGTATATAATTAGTAATTTACCAAACATCAAATGAAAATTCAGAGATGGGGAAGATTTAAAATAAGCCTGATGATGTGCAAATACTTCAAAGTAAATATATATACTTTCAGGATACTTAATTTTCATAATATGATTTTTCTTCACTTTAAAGAAATTTTATTACTTATTAGCTATGTATGTATGTATGTATGAATGTATATATTTATTTGTTTTTTTATTATAAATTTTTTTAAAAGATACTTATATTACATAAATGTTATACAAAAAATACAGGGATTCCCATACACCCCACCTCCCACAAATCCCACAACCTCTGACATAAACATCCTTCATTAGTGTGGCACATCACCTGCAATGGATAAACACATCCTGAGGCTTTGCCATTAAGCATGGACCATAGTTCACATTGTAGACCACACTCTCTCCCACACAGTTCTGCATGTTATATAATGATATAAAATGGCCTATATCTGTCATTGCAATGTCACTCAGGACAATTCTCAAGTCCCCAAAAAAACCCTGTATTACAAATGCTTTTCCCTCTCCCTGGCCCCGAGCCTCCAATGGTCACTGGCTCCACATCAATGTTGTAAATTCTTCCATTGCTTGAATCACAATATGTCTATAACAGAATATCAATAAGTCCACCATAGTCCATAGTTCTTCCCCCAATCCTGCGGAGTCTGGGTCAATGATGTCCTCTCCACCTCCAAGTGAGAAGGGGCTTATATCCCATGGATAAGATGGATGGGACTATCCTGCCTGCACTGCAGAATCTCTCCATTCCCTGGGATGGCTGTTGCCCATCATCATCTCCCTGTCAGGTGTCCTGGGTGAGTCCATTGAGCTGAAGAGTAGGAGTTCCAGCTCCACTAAGATTCCAGGCCCAGCTGGCACATGGACAGGCCAAAGGTTCCAGTCTCTGGAAGTACACCTACAAACTCAAGTATAGTTTTGAATAGAAAGGACAAATGAACCATGCACAGGGAAGACATATTTGAATCAAACTCTTGTCACTCTCAGGAGCACAAATTCCAAAGTAGGGCCCACTGGCAATACACCAAACTCCAGAGCTATCTGCCATGACATAGGACCTAGGTGTCTCCAGAGCTCTCAGGAGCCCTTCTATTTGGGGTGATATCAACTTTGGAAGTCTATGAGATCCTACTGAGATGTGTGTTACCTCTGGGATGACCTCTCGACTCACTTTGAAGTCTCTTAGCCATATGAACTCATTTGCCTTTACATTTTCTCCCTTTTATTTGAATTCTTTTCCAGCCACATTGCCAGTTGGCACTTGGTAGCAATCTCTCAGTGCCAGGGAGGCTCATCCCCAGAAGTCATGTCCCACGCAGGGAGGAAGGTAATGCATTCTTATGCTGAGTTTGGCTTAGAGAGAGGGCACATCAGAGCAACAAGGAGGCTTTCAGTCTTCCCATAACAATAGGCTAAGTTTCAATTTCAAGAGCAAAGACTCATAAGGGTAGTCATCAATAACAAGGGCCCATCAGTGGATCATCCTCCTTTGCCAGATACTGCCCCTGCACTTGGGGGACTGTTGCTGCTCCCTTAGAGAATGTGGTAGAGCTCTCCAGGATAGAAATTCAGTATTTTCTCATTTATTGAGTGATTCTCTATCCACTGTGACAATGCCCCATGAACATCTGAACAATTTTATATATCTTATATGTATGTTCATGTGAACTTCCTCCCATGCACTTCCACACCCTGACACCCCCCCCACCAACAATCCTCTCCTACCCCAGTTGTAACCCTTCTGTGATCCAAAGTTCCTTTAAAGATTAAGTCATTACACTTACCAAATACAATTAATAGGAAAATGGAATATTAATGATAAGTTTAAATGTAAGAGATAAAATACATGAAAACTTAAAAAAAAAACTAAAAATACAATAAAATTAAAAGACTGGGATATTTAGAAAATGAAGAATGAAAAAAAAATAAAAAGATAGTTAAAAACTAAAAATAAATAAAAAAAAATTTTTTTTTGACATTTTGCTTTTTATCACTGCAACATCTGGTGCCCAGTCTGTACCATGGTACCTTCCCCCTCTCACTCCCCAGTGTCTCCCCATTTTTCATTTTGCTTTTAAAGAAGTTCTAGGTCACAGCAAAGTCACACACAGAATACAAGAGACTCTCATATACCCAACCTCCTCCCCCTTTCCTCCTGCCCATATCAACACCTTCTTATATGTGAATGGTAGCATTGTTATAACTGATAACACATAGTGAAACATAGCTAGTAAACATTGTCAATGGTTTACATTATGGTTTACAATTTAACTGTACACTTTTATAAATTTTGATGATATTTACCATGTCCTGTGTCCATCAATGTAAGGTAATGAAGAACATTTCCATTGACCACCAAATACTCCCTATTTAATCTATTCTGTTCCACCCTCCTCCTCACCCCAGGGCTCATGATGATCCCCTGGCTTGACTTGTTGGATGACAAGATTCATAGTTACATGCAACAAGAAGTCTTGACACACTGGTCCATCCTCCCCCACTAGGAACTGCCCTTGGTCTTGAGAGACCCCCGCTTATTTCTGAATGTATCAGTCCTCCCAAAGATGGGAGTCCAACTCCTTCCCACTCATTATGTGGGTCTCTACCCACTGATACAACACATGACAGAATGAACACTCACACACTCTCTAGGAGCCTGCTCCAGGTGTGCCCTGTCCCAAATGCCTACCCAACCAACACCTTAAACCAGTGAACCTTCCTTGTCATATTGCCATAAGAGCATTCCCATCTCTGTGCTTCTAACTTCATACCCACAAATCCCAAGTGTTCACCTGGCCCCTCTCCCAACTCTTCCCCCAGTATCCTGGGTCTTTTAACCTCCCCTTCCCAACCTACCCACCTGTCAGCCATGCACGACCCAACCCAATAATAAAACTACCTTCTTGACCTATCCCTTCAACAGGCAACTACACTCTAACAATTTACCATAGATTATGTCCATATGGGTGATGGCTCACAACCTTCTCTTCTCTTTCTCTTTCTTGTAAACCTATGTTTCAGACAATAGCTCTCTGAGACTGCTCAATTTTCTTAATTCATACCAGTGAGTTCATGTAGTGTTCATCCTTCAAGGCCTGGCTTGCTTCACTCAACATAAGGTCTTCAAGATTCATCCATGTTATCCCGTGTGTTAGCATTTTATTCCTTCTTACAGCTGAGTAATATTCCATTGGATGTATGTATGACATTTTGTCTATCCATTCATCTGTTGATGTGCACCGGGGTTGATTCCAACTTTTGGCAACAGTGAACTGTGCCACTATGATTATTGGTGTGCATATATCTGTTCATGTCTTTGCTTTCATTTCTTCTGAGTATGAACCTAGCAGTGGAAATCCTGGATCATATGGAAGTTCTATAGTTAAGTTTTTTAAGGAACCACCAAACTGTCCTCCACAGTACCTCCACCAGAAGTGGATGAGTGTTCCCATTCCTCCACATCCTCTCCAACACTTGTAGTCTGTTTTTTAATAGCCATCATTCTAACGGGTGTTAGATGGTAACTCATTGTAGTTTTGATTTTCATTTCCCTAATAGCTAGTGATGTTGAGAATCCTTTCATGTGCTTTTTAGATATTTGTATTTCTTCATTGGAGAAGTGTCTTTTCAGGTCACTTGCCCATTTTTTAAATGGGTTGTTTGTCTTTTTATTTTCAAGGTGTAGAATTTCTTTATATATGCAGGATATTAGGCTCCTATCAGATATATGGTTGCCAAATATTTACTCCCATTGGGTAGGCTGCCTTTTTATTTTCTTGATAACGTCCTTTGAGGTGCAAAACTTTTTAATTTTGAGGAGATCACATTTGTCTATTTTTCTTTTGCTGCTCGTGCTTTTGGTGTGAAGTTCATGAAACCATTTCCTATTACAAGGTCCTGTAGAGGATTCCCTACATTATCTTCCAAGGTCTTTATGATCTTGGCTCTTATATTTAGATCTTTGATCTATCTTGAGTTGATTTTTGTATAAGGTGTGAGATGGTGTTCCTCTCTCATTCTTTTGGATATGGATACACTGTTCTCCAAGCACCATTTGTTGAAGAGGCAATTCTCTCTCAACTGAGTGGGCTTGGTGGCCTTGTCGAATATCAGATGACTGTATATGCAAGGATCTATATCAGAACTCTCAATTCGGTCCCATGGGTCAGTATGTCTATCCTTGTGCCAATACCATGCAGTTTTGATCACTGTAGCCTTGTAGTATGTTCTAAATTAAGATAGTGTGATAACTCTAACTTCATTTTTCTTTTTCAATATGTCTTTGGTGATTTGGGGCCTCTTACCCTTGCAAATATATTTTGTAGTTAGTTTTCCAATTCATTAAAAAATACAGTGTTGATTTTTATTGAGATTGCATTAAATCTGAAGATTAGTTTGGGTAGGATAGACATCTTGATGATGTTTAGACTTCCTATCCATGACAGGGAATATTATTCCATTTATTAAAACTTCTTTGATTTCCTTTAACAATGTTTTGTAGTTTTCTGTATATAAGTCCTTTATATCTTTAGTTAAATTTATTCCTAGGTATTTGATTCTTTTAGTTACTATTGTAAAGGGTATTTTTTCTTGATTTCCTCCTCAGAGTGCTCATTATTGATGTATAAAAATGCTACTGACTTTTGAGCATTGATCTTATAGCCTGCGACTTTACTGAACTCCTTTATAAGTTCTTGAAGTTTTGTTGTAGATTTCTCAGGACTTTCTATATATAAGATCATGTCATCTGTAAATAGTGAAATTTTTATTTCTTCCTTTCCAGGTTGGATGCCTTTTATATCTTTTTCTTGACTCAATGCTCAAGCAAGTACTTCTAAGACAATGTTAAATCGGAGTGGTGATAGTGGGCATCCTTGTCTTTTTCCCAATTTCAGAGGGAAGGCTTTTAGGATTTCACCACTGAAGATGATGTTAGCTTTGGGTTTTTCATATATACTCTTTATCATGTTATGAAAGTTTCCTTCTATTCCTACCTTTTGCAGTGTTTTTATCAGGAAAGTGTGCTGTATTGTGTCAAATGCTTTTTCTGCATCTATAGAGATGATCGTGTGTGTTTTTTTTTCTTACAATTTGTTTATGTGGTATATTACATTGATTGATTTTCTTTTGTTGAACCCTCCTTGCATACATGGGATGAAACCCACTTGGCCATGGTGCATAATTCCTTTGATATGTTGTTGAATGTGATTAGCAGGTATTTTGTTGAGGATTTTAGCATCTGGGTTCATTAGAGAAATTTGTCTATAATTTTCCTTTCTTGTGGTATCTTTATTTGGCTCTGGTTTTAGGGTAACATTGGCATCATAGAATGAGTTAGGCAATGTTCCTTCTACTTCTCTTGTTTGGAAGAGTTGAAGCAGAATTGGTGTTAGCTGTTTCCAGAATGTTTGGTAGAATTCACCTGTGAGCCATCAGGTCTTGGGCTTTTCTTACTTGGGAGGTTTTTGATGACTGAGTCTATGTCTTTACTCGTAATTGGTCTGTTAAGTTCATCAATTTCTTCTTTCTTCAATGTATGCTGCTTGTGAGTTTCTAGGAATTTGTACATTTCCTCTAAATTATCATTCTTGCATATAATATTTCAAAGTATTCTCTTATGATACTCTTTATTTTTGTGGGGTCAGTAGTGATATCACCTTCTTCATTTCTTATTTTGTGTATTTGCATCTGCTCTCTTTTTGTTAGTCCAGCTAAGGGTTTGTCAATTTTGTTTATCTTCTCAAAGAACCAGCTTTTGGTTTTGTTTATTTTTTCTAGTGCTTTCTTATTTTCTATTTCATTTACTTCTGCTCTAATCTTTGTTATTTCCTTCATTCTACTTCCTTTTGGGTTCATTTGTTGCTGTTTTTCCAATTCTTCCAGTTGTGCAGGTAGGTCTTCAATTTAGCTCTTTCTTCTTTTATAATATATGCATTTATGGCTATGAATTTCCCTTTCAGTACAGCTTTTGCTTCATCCTATAGGATTTGATATGTAGTGTTGTCATTTTCATTCATTTCAAGATAGGTATTGATTTCTTTTGAGATTTCCTCCTTGACCCACTGTTTGTCTAAGAGTGTGTTGCTTAACTTCCATATCTTTGTGCCTAATCTGGTTCTCTGGCCTTTACTGATTTCCAATTTCATCCCATTGTGGTCAGAGCAATTACTTTGTATAATCTCAGTCTTTCTGAATTCATTGAGAGTTGTTCTGTGGCTTATCATGTGGTCTATCTTGGAGTATGATCCATGTGCACTCGAGAAGAATGTATATCCCTCTTGTATTTGGGTGAAGCATTCTGTATATTTCTATTAAGTCCAGCTCCTTTAATGTATTATTCAGAGTCTTTGTTTCTTTATTGATTCTCTGTCTAGATATTCTGTCTAATGGTGATAATGGTGTATTAAAGTCCCCCACTCTAACTGTAGAAGCGTTTATGTCTCCACTTAGTCTTTCCAGTTATTGCATCATGTATTTCGAGGTGACCTGATTAGGTACAAAAATGTTTATGATTTTTCTTTCTTCTTGAAAGATTACCCCTTTTACTAATATATAGTGCCCATTTTTGTCTCTTACAATAGTTTTACATTTAAAGTCTATTTTGCCCGATATTTGTATTGCTACTCCAGCCTTTTTTAGTTGTTGTTTGCTTGTAAAATTGTTTTCCAGCCATTCACTTTCAGCCTTCTTGAATCCCTGGGTCTAAGGTGGGTTCCTTGTAGACAACATATAGATGGGTCATATTTCTTTATCCTTTCTGCCACACTATGTCTCTTGACTGCTGAGTTTAATCCATTCACATTCAGTGTTATCACTCTCAAGGAATTACATCAGTCATATTTTCTTTTGGTTTATGTATGTCATATGTTGTTTTTATTC
>JAQZBX010010017.1:31634-45158 GCA_029593785.1 Cabassous unicinctus
CTGTTTTCTTGCTTCCATGGTTTCAGATGAGAAATCAGCACTTAATCTTATTGAGCTTCCCTTGTATGTGATGGTTCTCTTTTCTCTTGCTGCTTTGAGTATTTTCTCTTTGTCTTGAGTACTGAACATTTTGACAAGTATATGCCTTGGAATAGGCCTGTTGGAATTTATACTGTTGGGGGTGCATTGTGCTTCCTGAACATGAACGTCCACTTCCCTCAATTGGGTTTGATAAGTTTTCCACCATTATTTCCTTCAACACTCCTCTGTTCCCTTTCCCTTCTATTCTCCCTCTGGGATGCCTATAATGCATATGTTTGTGCATTTTGTGTTGGCAGTTAAATCCCTAAGTCTCTGCTGGATTTTTTCTATCTTTTTATCTATCTGTTCTACTATGTTTGATTTCAGATGTACTGTCTTCCACATCACTAATTCTTTCTTCTGCCTGTTCAATTCTGTTATGTTATTCCAGCATCTTTTTGATATCTTGGATTGTGCCATTCATCACCATCATATCTGTTATCTTTTTATGTATGTTTACAATTTCTTCAGTATGTTCTCCCTGTGTCTTCTTAACATCCTTAATCTCTTCCTTCACTTCATTAAGTTGGTCCATGATATTTGTTTGGACAGCTTTGATTAGTTGCTCGATGTTCTGCATCTCTTCCTGGTTTTTAGTTTATTCATTGGAGTAGTCCATGTCTTCCTGTTTCTCAGTATGGTTTGTAATTTTTGTTGCCGTCTGGTCATCATTTTATCTTGATGGTTTTGTTCAGTTCATTAGTTTCTCTCTCTGCTCCAGAGTTTTATTAAGCTGCTACTTTTGTGTGTGTGCTAATTTTTCTCTTTGACACTTTGTTCTTCTTGTCCTATTTCCTTGCTGTTTTCTATGTTCCAATTTTATCTTGAGCAGTCTATCTCCCTATCCAACTCCCTCCAGATCGATGTCCCAAAGGTTCCCGCACTGTGGGCTAACAGAACAGCTCATTTTGGCAGGATCCTGTCCCCAACCAGCTACCTTTTGTGAGAGAGATGGTGAGTGGCCACTTAAGCCCATAATATGATATTTTATATATAACATTAATAAAAATAATAAGTGACAATTAAGTGACAATGTATACTGTGCTTGGCACTGCTAGTTTCCTTCCTAAGAGTTGTCTCTAATAAAAACAATGCTTCCAGGCCTTATTGGAAGGAGTGGATGAGGGTGGATTCAGCCATTTAATTCAACTTTTTCAAATATAAAAGTGGAATTTTTTGGATTTGATTTCAGGAAAAAATCTTTTTTTCCTGTGATTTACTGTATTTATTGCAATTAGTTCCTGCTTTTTTAACCTCTTCTTTTTTATATACAATAAACTTTACTTTTAAAGAGGTTTTAGGTTACAGAAAAGTTACATCAAAAGTGTAAGGGAGTCCCATATACTCTCCTCCACCCACATTTTCTGCCATTAATAACATCTTACAACAGTGTGGCACACTTGTTACAATTGATGAATAAATATTAAAGCATTTCTAGTAACCAAGGTCTATAGTTTACATTGTGGTTTACACTTAATTCCAATGCCCTAAAAATGCCCTATGTTCCACCTATTATTCCCTCCCCTTTCCCTCACTATCATTATATCAAAGTTACAGGTTCTTCCACTATTAGAATAATAATGTCTACTTTGTTCTTTGCATTCCCTCCTTATGTTTGTTCATTCCTCAGTCTTGAGGATTTGGGGATGGTTAAGCCTGCTCTTCTTTAGATGGAGAGGAGGCTTAGACCTTATGGGGTAGATGGAAAAAACTGTTTGCTTGCAGTTTTGGATACTTTCTGTTGTTTGGGATGGGGGTTGTCCATCATCATCATTCTTTTTATATTACACTATTTTATATGTAACATTAACAAAAATATGAAGTGACAAATTTGCAGTGCCTGGCATTGTTAGTTACCTTCCTAAGATTTGTCCCAAATATAAACAAAACAATGCTTCCACATATTCCTAGATGTAGTGGGTGAGGGTGGATGCAGCCATTTAACTCAACTCTATCAAATATTGAGTAAGTGGAATTTTTTGGAACTAATTTCAGGGAAAACTCTTACAGGGAGATCAGATAGGCCCCACTGCCTTCCGCCTTTCCAGGTGTCTTGATCATGATGTAACAGTTGGTGCTGCAGTGCTCATTTCTGTACTTGGGGAATCAGAGCCATGTGCTTGGGTAACTGAAGATAAAATTAAAGAAGCCTGGTTGTCTAGTGATGTTTGGAGCTGGCATTTCATTTCTGCAATTCTTTAGTGTGGCAGAAACATAAAGCCTATTTTGCAATAGCAACATCTTGGGGGATTTTCTTCTATTCAAGAGTAACATGATTCCAAATCAACACAATAAACAACCACATTCCAGAATTGAAGAGGAGAAGATATGAACACAATTAGGAGGAAAAATGTAAGCATTTCCCTATATTTCATAGTAGAGCGTTCATCTCTACTGTCCAAACCTTGAAGAGTAGAGGTGACATGCAAAAATAGTGATTAAAACCTATTTCATTAAACAACAAAAATTACTTGTAAGAAGCTAAAAAAAATTACAAAACCTCTAATTATCACACAGATAAACAAACAAAGGACAGTAATAAACTAAAAAAGTACATATGGACAAACTTCTATGGTTAAATGTGAATAGAACATTTTCCCAAAGCCTTACAGTCTGTGGTTAAGAGTTTCTGTGCTTTCCACAATAATAGAGAAATCGATTAGAGATGAGGGCTTGGCGATAGACTATGAGACATATTTTTCCCAAGATTGTTGTTTTGATGGTCATATTTGATTTTATCCAACACTTTGTTTAGAAAATTTACAGAGATCTAGAATAACTGAACTGCTATAATGAACACCTATGTAACTTTCACACGAATTTATTAATTGCTAACATATTATTTTACCTACACATATATAGCTTTAAATTTGTAAATATAGATTCTTTCAATTGTTTAAAAAAAAGTGCACATTCTTTTATCAATGTAATTATCATATATATATCTGGGCATATATATAATTTCTAATGTTCTTAAAATATAAAAATGTTTCTCAAAACACCATTTAAACATTTGAAAGTATATTGCAGAAATCCTAACATTTCAACCTTAAACATTTTAGAACAAATCTGATGAAATAAGGATATTCTCCAACATAATAAAATAATTCTCATAGCCAGGGAAGAATCTAACAATATAAAACTGTGTAATAATATACTAAAAGAGTGTTTACCTGTCTATCACAAAAAATGCAAATTTACAGCAAGTTGATTGTAAGAATCATATTTTACCAGAATGCTGTTTTCTTTTTACAGAAAAAATATACTAATAACATGAATTCATTGTTTACTTTTGTCAGGCAAAACAATTCCTGGAAAAACTTTTCTTGTATCTTACTCTAGAGCATGAAAAGAAACAAAATTGTCCGTATTGAAAAATTAAGACTATTTTTCAACTTATTATGTTGATCAGTTATAAAAAATGAGAGGTCATTATTAGGTTGGTGGTGTTGGGGTTTATTCAAGAAGAGAAGCATATTCCCTCTAGAGTCCTAATTGCTGCTTTTGCAAAGGGGAAAGGGGGCATGATAAAAATTAAAGAACAAAATCCAGTATGAACTCTCTATTTAAATGAGGAGTTCATTTTTCTGTGCTGAGGCGTTTTTGTTGGCTGGATTATTTTACTTTCATCTTTTGAAACCTCATATTGGTAATGAAATCTCTGAAACTGAAAAAGCAAGAAAACCCTTAGCTAAACTGTGCATTGTCTAAGCTAAAAGAAACAATTAGATGATTGTAGAAATATGGCATGAAAATTTACACATTACGGAACGTAAACCAAATATAAATTGGGAATATAAAAGTGTGTATTTTGTAATGATATTAGATTGGGTAAATAAATGCATAGAAATGATTTGGGTCCTAAAAATATCCATAAGCACACACAGGTGTCTAATATCTTTCCATGTAAATTTCTACTGTATCTAAAGCATATTTCTGACACTACACCTTGATTTATACTTCCTAGACAGTTTGGTCTCTGAGCCCTAAGAGTCAAGAAGGACCTCAGAAAGCAGGGGGAGAAATTACATACTAAAAGTGCTTTTATGATTCCTCTAGCTTAAGAGTTACTGGTCCATTAGGTTAAGAAGAAAGATGAAAGAAACATTCTTAGCAATATTTAAAAAAAAAAAACAACTTAATAACCTATTTATTAAGAAATTTAAACCGTAATAGTTCCTTTATATTAATGTATTAAATAAGTTATATTTTGAATTATCTAACATCTAACAGTGGTAATTTTGCTTAATGAACTCATTTACTTTTTCTCTTTATAGTGAAAATTTGAAGTAACTATTTGCTACAGTGAGAAGCTTCATATACAGTATGTTTGCCTTGGACCATATGTAAAGGTGTAAGTTAAAGAAAATACAAAAAGTTAATTCTGGGTTAATGTCTCTTGTAAGGGCAATGCTAGCCACATGCCCCTAGCTCTGGATCTTCCTTAACTGGTTGGCTATTTGTGAATATGAAAAAAGTGACTTCAACATGTATAGTTCACATACTCATGTGCTTATATTCACACCAAGTAATCCCACAAAGCAGTGGAGATTGCACTGCATAAGGGTTTTTCTGTTCCTAGAATCATTTGGTTAAAAAAAGTTACAGAAACTTTTCCTCAGCAATTTATTATTAATGAAAATATTGCTTCTATTTTTCTAAATATAAGGACCAATTCTGGGATTTAATTATGTTTGCAACCACATGAGAGGTTTGTTAATAACATATATTTCCTTCCACATGAACAAATTCTGCAATTTACATGCCAAGACCAAAAGTTTTACTTAGGAAATCTGAACATTCAAGGGCAAACTTTAGGGAAAATCTATTATCATTTCTTCATGATACACATTGATCATGTACCCTCAAGTAGAACCTAGCTAGGTGTTTTTATCAGGAAGTTATTGACTTATTTCTCATAATCTTTTTTAGGAAAAAAAAAGTCAATATTGTAAGTGTGGTAATAAAGTTAAATAATTACTTAATACAAAATGTAAAATATTTACTGCATCAAATTATGAATGTGTCTTGTAATAAAAAGTGCCTCTAATTTCTCATATTCACAATTAATTTTCAATGTATTAATATATAATATACAATACTTTGTAGCAGACTGAACATTTGGGAACTTGAGAATTAGTGCTGCAGATATTTTTTGCTCCAATCTCTTTATTCACCCATTTAACAAACTTTTGCTCATTGAAAAATGCTATCTAAGCATTTTTGCTTAAAATAATAATTTTTTTTCCAAAGTTCAATTATTTACAAGCCATGACTTAAAAGAGTTTATTTTACATCACATAGGACAGAGGTGCTGCTGTGTACAGAAGCAAAGGAACAGAAATAGTAATAGTGCCATTAAGGTTATAATAATAACATCTTCCAATTAATTTCAGCATTTCTTACCTAAATCTTTCCAAGTAAAAATTGAAACTTGTCAGAAAATAATAATTCCATTTGTTTGAAGAAACAATTTATGTATACATTGCAATAAGTATGCTATTCATTTTATCTGAGCCAAGAAATCATGAAAAATTTTATGAGGTAAAAGAAAAGAAGGGGGAGAAGTGATGTAGAGGAACAATAGATTTATTTTGGCATTTTATTTTCTAAACATATTTTCTGTTTGAATTTTCTATCATGCATATGTGCTGTTTATAAAAACAGAATATATTAGTTTTTAAAATAACAAAAAATTCAACATACTTATCAATTTCCTGACCTTGAATAAAATTAAATTACTTTTGTAAATAATCATAAATTTACTGATGATTGGGATCTTCTGGTGTACTGAAGTATAATTAGAAAGTTAAACAAGAGTAAATAAAAACAATATGTGCTACCAAATATAAATTTTAAATAAAATGTGCTCAAGCACTTAAATTTTAATGGGAAATGGATTTGAATATATATGGAAACAGGTCTGTTTCATGTTGGGATCACATTCAGACACTATTACCAAGTTTTCATTTATATTATATAGGCTAAATTTAATGTGCATTAAGGTATATCTTTTGAGGATATAACATGTTACTCTTCATTTTTAAATGATTATGATTGTGAAGTTATAGAAATATTGTCCTATTTATTTCTTTCCAATAGAAACCCTCTGTCAAACCAAATAACAAAAGCTGAATTCACTCATTATTTCATTGATCAATTATGTATTAATCTTATACTCTGTGTCTCCTATTTGTAAAATTTACTTTCAATAAAGTACACTTTTCTATATTCAGCTAACTCAGTGTTTAGATAGTGCATAAAACTAAAAACATGAGTTAATGCAAGAAGGAAAAATATAGCTTCCTAAGCAGATGGGAAGGATGGACCACCAGCTCTCACTGAATTGTGCAATCACAAAAGCTCCTGCTGACCAACAAGTTTCACTAAGATGAAACTTAAAATTTCACCTTGTTGTTAAAAACAAGGTGAATATTCCATAAATATCATAAACACATGGGATGTTTTTATCATTTACAGTAATTTGATATCTGTAATTAAAATTGTGCTAACACAATTTATCATTAAACACAGCTGAATTATCTTCCAAGTGTTGATCATCAATAGGCTCCTAGATTTTTTCTGGTAACCTCTGTATGGTGGTTTCATTTGCTCCAGAAAGACCAATGTGGAGAGAAGAGATGGACACCTACAATCTCACCACCAAGGACATTTTCCTCTTAGAGCTCTCTGATCTCGCTGAGGTGCGCTATCCTTTCATCGTGGCTTTGGCTGTCATCTATCATGTCACCTTGTTGTCAAACAGTGCCATTCTCCTGGCCAATGGGATTGAGAAAAAGCAACATGCATGTATTACTTCTTGGCAAATCTGTCCCTCTTAGACATATTCTGGCCTTCAGCTACTGTTCCCAAGATGCTTGAGAACTTCTTAACTGAGAAGCATAGCATTTCTTTTGTTGGGTGTGCTTTGCAGCTCTATTTTTTTGTGGCCCTGGCAGGAACCGAGGTCCTCCTTCTTGCCATCATGGCTTATGACCAGTATGTGGCCATATGCTTCCCCCTTCATTACACCCTCATCATGACTAAGGTACACTGTGCTCAGCTGTCAGTTGGAACCTAGGCAGCACTGTTTCTAAAGTCCCTCCTGCATATGGTGTTCACCTTCTGCCTGTTCTTCCACGTATGTGGCAGAGATGCTTGTTTTAGTGGTAGGAAGGATCTTAGCGATCAGTGCCTTTCTGATTACTTTCATTTCTTATATCTACATTATTTCCACCATCCTTAAGATCCCATCAACCAAAGGGAAGCGCAAAGCCTTCTCCACATGTGTCTTCCCATCTCCTTGTCATAGGTCTGTTTTATAGCACCATAATATTCACCTATACTCGTCTTTCCTCCAGTCAACACTCCCCAGGCAGAGACAGGTTCATTTCTATGCTGTATGCAATTTTCATCCCAATATTAAACCCCATCATCTACAGCTTGAGAAACACAGAGGTTAAAGAAGCACTCAAAAGGTTTTATGTCATAAAACATGATTACAGCAAGCATAATTTTGACAAGGTACTTATTTAGCCCTCCATGTAGTTTCACTCCACAGAAAGAATATCTATAGCTAGATAGTACACCTACCTATGTATATATAGAAATTTACACATATGTACATGCACATACTTACCCTTCATGTTATATCTATTCATATAACTACATCAATCTCTCTGTCCACTTGGAAAATAAAAAAATAATCATCCAAAAATAAGCATTTCTGAAAGTAACACAAAGAACTATTATTTTTTATTGTTTTTTGTTGCTGTTGTTGTTTAAATATATTTTTGTTAGCGAAGTTGTGAACTTAAAAAACAATTATGGATATGTAAGGAATTTTCATACAACACTCCTTCACCAATCTATATTGTTGCAGAATATTTCTTATGGATTACGAGATAACATCATCAGACTATTACCACTAACTATGGTGTATAGCATGCATTTGTTATATTTTTTCATAACCCCTATTATTATCAGAGTACATCTTTGGCATTGATGCAAGAATATTACAGTACAGTTGTTAACTATAGTCCATAGGTTACATTCCCATGCTTCTCCACATTCTTACCACCTAGCAATTGTGATGTACATATGGGAACTGTTATTAACAATAGTATAAGTGGTATAAATGGGATTGTTTTAAGTAATATTGGGTCTATGGTCATGTTACCTCCGTCCACATCCAGAGCCCTAGCCATACATGTAGCTATGCCTATATCTATCTATATATATATCATCTATCTTGTTTATATTATTATTTATATCTATATCTGCTTTTATTTATATTTCTATATTTATATAAATCTATTTGATGATATTCCTCTTACTTTCTTTATCTTAATTGCCTACCTGTCTATTCTCATATGCCTCCTTAAAGTTATCATTTCACTTTTCCTATTCTTCAACTTCGGTTTCCACTTACTCTACATTTCCCCCTTTTGTTCCTTTTCCTGTGACCACATCCATTCTCATTTCTACCTACCTCTCCATGTACAGCACTTATATTTCTGCATCTCTAATTTTAGATATCTAATTCATTTGAGTATATTACTATTATTTTGACTTCATCACGTTCAAAATTGTGAGAAATATATTTTACCACTCACAAATATGCACTATTCCTGTTATACATTACTGTATATTTTTATTATTTCTATCAATTTATCCTAGCTACTTAAATTAAAGTTGCCAAAATCAGGCTCTTCTTTTTCTTGAAGCTCAGAACTTGCATTCAGTGTGAAAAGAAAGCCCTCACTTCTGACTGTATGTTACTCACCATTTTCCTTTGATTTTCTCATTCTGTCGCCTCTAGCAATCACAAGGCTTCCTCTGGACCACTGCTTATGTTATACATAATTTTAAGTCAATAATAATGTATAATATTCTCCAAAACACCTCAAATCTGCACATTCTTCTTTCCTAAAAAATTGTCCCCAGGCTATTGATCACATTTATTTAATTCTATTATAAAATGCAATCTGCACCTACTCTGCATTTCCTCACTATTCACAATCTAGCATTCGATATGTTCTCTCTTCCTTTTAACCTATTCTGTCCTTTCTTTATGAACAAATGCAGTGATACCATCACTAGTGAAGTGTTCTAATAGCATTAAAAGGCCTACTGTTCTTTCTTCATCTGGACTATCATTGATCTTTTAGTCATCTTCCATGCTTTATCAAATCATATTATTTTCCTATGTAGATTTGCCTCTAAATCAAGAAGACGTAAGCATTTTGAGATGTCAAAATTTGGCATCAAGTATATTTTCCAAAATCAGCAATGTTTCAATATGTATCTTCTAAATCTTTCCAGAGTTATCCATAGAATTTGTTGCTCAAATATATGTTACTTAGATTTGGACAGAGTGGTAACTTCCATACACATTTGAAAAAGATAATGAAGTAATAATTGTAAATATTTGAAATTTTGTTTGTTTTATTCCTTCATTTTATTCTGTGTAGCACAGTTTATATATGATATGAAAGAATTGAGTAAAATTTCATAAAAATTTTTATAAACATACTGTGGAATTTGTTAAATGTGATACATAAAATTAAGTAAAACCTTAAAACTCAACCAATTGTTTAATTCAGATACCTGAAACTTAAATATTTATTTAGAATTTCATCACTAATTTGTATTTTACTTTGCATCACTATTCTTATCATAATATTTGGAAAATATCTGGGTTATAGAAAAAAAATGTAAAAGCTAGATTCTGTCTTGCCAGAAATAGTCTATTTCTCTCTAAGTCTGGAAAAATTAGTCCTTGATTTGACTGAGACTGGGATAGAATATTTGCAAATATTAAGAAAAAATAAGTTGGGCATGCGGACGGTGTGGCCCGGGGCCTGGGCAGCGCGGCAGCCTCGCCTCCTCCCCGCGCTCGCGCGCTCACGGGCTCTCAGGGCCGCACTGCGTGTGCTGGTCGGCGGCCCCGCGACCCGGTAAGGGCCGGCCCCCGGCGGCGTCGAGCGAGAGGCAGAGGTGGGCCGCGAGGGCCATGGCCGCCGGGCTCGGCAGCGTGAGTCAGCAGCGGCAGCGGCTGCCCAGCCTGCTGGTCGACCCCGCGGAGGAAGCCGTGCGCCGCCGCTGCCGCGACTCCATCAACGTGGACAGCCTGCTGCCATCGAAATTAAGGATTAATTTAGAAGATAATATGCAATATGAGTCCATGAGAAAAGCTCTAAAAGTGAAGCGGCCTCGTTTTGATGTATCACTGGTTTATTTAACTCGAAAATTTATGGATCTTGTCAGATCTGCACCTGGAGGTATTCTTGATTTAAACAATGTTGCCACAAAGCTGGGAGTACGGAAACAAAGAGTATATGACATCACAAATGTCTTAGATGGGATCGACCTAGTCGAAAAAAAATCTAAGAACCGTATTCGGTGGATAGGATCTGTTCTTAGTGATTCTGGAGCAATACCCCAGCAAAAGAAGCTACAGAAGGAACTTTCTGACTTATCAGCAATGGAAGATGCTTTGGATGAGTTAATTACGGATTGTGCTCAGCAGTTGTTTGAATTAACAGATGACAAAGAAAATGAAAGACTAGCATATGTGACATATCAGGATATTCATAGCATTTGAGCCTTCCGTGAGCAGATTGTTATTGCAGTTAAAGCTCCAGCAGAAACCAGACTGGACGTCCCAGCTCCCAGAGAAGACTCGATCACAGTCCATATAAGGAGCACCAAAGGACCCATTGATGTTTATTTATGTGAAGTGGAGCAGGAGAGCACAAGCAGCAGAGCGCCTGAAGATGCAGGTACCTCTTCCTCTGAAAGCCAGCTTCCAGAGCACCCTGCTGAAGAAAATCCTCCTCAGCAAAGTGAAGAATTACTTGAAGTGAGCAACTGACTACCTGTAGCATTTGAAAACTCATGTATTAAGTTTTTGGGGGGACATCCAAATGGATGAATCGTGCACCCAAGTTGCTTCCTGGAGCAGTCTGTCATCTCTGACGTCATCTTGTTCCCAGGTAGTAGCCTCATTAAGACATGTCCTTCCTAGGCCAGTGGCATTCGGAGCAGTCTACTGTTTAGATTCGTGGATAATTATGGTTTAGGCATTCGAAAGCAATGCTTTTATCCTTACTCACTGCTTTTTGTCAGTGAAATAGACATCTTGCCTCCTGAAATAACTTTTACACAAAGAATATCACTGAAACCGATGATTGGACCTGAAATGGATAGTTCTTCGTGGGTTTTACCCTTTTTTTTCCCAAGGATTGTGTGTAGTATATAAAAAGAAATTGCCTTACACTGGTTCATGTTTGCCTTTAGCTGTAAATTGAATAGGTATGTACACAGTGAATCTGAATGTGATGTCTTTGTATATATCTGTATAATGTTTAGATTACGTATGGAAAATGTCAAGTGAAACTTCATTGTACAGCCAAAACAATGTATATATGGAAAGTAACTGACAAGTTCTGTGGTGTCTGTAACTTATTTGAATCCTCTGAATGAGGGTTAGAGGGGACTTCAAACTTCTACATGTAGAAGTATCATAAATGTGCTGCACATTTAAAGCTCATGAATATAATTAAAGTATTTTAATATGAAAACCAGTAAAAAATAAATAAATAAATAAATAAATAAGTTGTAGACCTTGCTTATTACACCACAGATATTTTATAGAATTCTATTTTTGATTGGAATAATAAAGTTGATGAAATCATGATAATTCTAGTTTCTTCTTCTTAAGTAAAAAATGTCCTTGAAATACAAGGAACAGGCTGGGATTTCTCTCTGGTGCCATGCTGCTATGTTTCAGGAGAACTGTTTAGAACTCGAAATCTTAAAATCATCATGTATTTAAGCTGAATGAGATTGGTGGATGGCATGTTTTCCATGGTCTCCTGAAGATGGGACTATCTCAACCCAGAGATGATACTACTTCGATGATGACAATATTTTTTATTGAAGAGACCCTGGTTTGCTGTTGTAAAAAAATGACGGATATAGTTCTCAACCTCTCTCTTAAAAGTCCCAGTAGTCTGAGAGAACATGGCCAAATTACCTAACAGTTATATTCTGAGTCACTTCTCTTGGGATGTAGTTTAGGCTTTAGCAGGAATGTGAATGGATATACCAGCCATAAAGACACGTTTGTTATTTCAGCCTTCCATGTAAGAGTATCCAACTGGACATTGCATGAGGCAAAAGGACTGCTGTCCTTTTAATATGTGTATGCATATTAACATAATGGGATATTTTAGTAACTCTTCTCCACAGATGTTAGTACCAACAAATTATGTTCTCAATGTTCTGCTACCATGACCATCATCCATTACCAAAACATTTCTATCATTTTGATTGCTTTATATCACATACTGCATCTGAGCAATTAGCAAATCCTGTCAGTTTGAATTCCTTGATGCATCCATAATCTGAACACTCTGGTCCAAGAGGCCATCACCTCTTGCCCAAATTACTAAAATAATCTCCTCACTTTGTTACTATTTTCCATTCCTCATCCATTCCTTTCTCGGTATTGTGGCCAAAGAGATCCTGTCATGCCATGATTTTGCTCAGGACAGAACTTTCAATCACATTCAGAGTAAAAGCTTGTGTGTTGAATTATAGGACACCTATGATTTAGCATCCTGAATTCATCCCCTATACCTCTCTTCCTTGCTCACCATGCTTTACTGCCACTGGTCATCTTCTTGTTTATATAGTGCTGACATTCAAAATTATCACAAAATGGGTGTCTTAAAACAAGAGTAACTTATTGCCTCAAAGTTATAGAGGCTAGATATCTGAATTAAAGGTAGCAGCAAAGACATGCTCTCTCTTAATGTTTAAAGGAAGATTATTTTTTTCTCTTCATGGGTTCTGAAAGTTACTGGAACTCTTGTGCGTTCATTGGCTTTTGGCAGCACAACTCCACTCTATGCCCCTCTCCTCAAATAACCTTCTCCCTTGTATCTCTCTATGTGTCTAAATATGCCTCTTCTTAGAAGGTCAACAGTTATATTGGTTTAGGACCCATCCTGATTTATTTGCTTTTAGCTTAACTAATTACATATAAATGCTTTATTTCTAAATAAGTTCACAATTGCAGGACTGGATACTAAGACTTGAACATATCTTTTTGGATGTGTAACTCAACTTACAGTACTGCTTTTCAAGAATGCTAGGTGGCGTTTTGCTTAAACCTTTTAACGCTGATAGGTTCCTGAAGCCTGGGATACTTTACCACAGGAGCCTCCCTAGCTCACTTATTTCTTTTCATCTGATCTTAATTCCAATATAACCTTCTCAGTGAACTTTTTCATTATTGATATCAAGGAGGAGCCAGATTGCAAATAATATGAAAGGTCTTTTTGCTTTGGTTGGTTTTGTTTAGGTTTACACCTGGCATTCAAATAAGCCTCTGTATAGCATTAGCTGAATACAAAATGAAGGAAGAGACAGCTC
>JAQZBX010010018.1:0-15200 GCA_029593785.1 Cabassous unicinctus
TATAGCATGTAAATGCAAAAATCAAGTAGTTTAACTATTTTATTTACTCTAAGACAACCAGGAAAGAAAACAGCTGTCAATTGAATCAAGATTTACTACTTTCTAACTGCATTAGTTATGACTAATACTGATTTTTAAAATATTAAATTGTAAAAGTAAGCATCTTAGAGTGAAATAGATGGTAATGATAACAACTGACATATAGAGTGTATGTCATGTTCAAGTTAACATACATGTATTATTTAATCCTCACAGCAACACTTTTTGATCTATTACAAAATTAATTCTTCATTCATAACAATAACCCAATTCTAAACAACTTAAGACTTTTTTCCATACTTTTCCCCATACTTTTCAATCCAGAAAAGTCCTAATTACTTTGCTACAGAAAAAAAATTAAAAGCCACTGGTTCTTGCACTTTATTTTGCATTAGAGTCATCTGGAGTACTTATTAAAACAGAGGCTCTCTTGGTTATATGGAAATTACCTTGGAGACTCCATCTAACCTCATTCATTTCTAGTATTGAAAGTATCTTGACAGTGCATGTTGTAGTCAGTCCAAGCCACTGAGATATAAGGCTCAAAAGTGTAAGAAGCAAATATATAGAGACAGAGAGTGGATTATAGATTACCAGGAGCTGAAGGGGTGAGGAGAAGAGAGGTGAGGATGGAGAGTACAGAGTTTCTGTTTGGGTTAACAAAAAAGTTTTGGTAATGGAAGTGGTTTTGGTAGCACAATATTGCAAATATAATTAATAGCACTGAATTGTACACATGATAGTGATTAAAATGGGAAACGGGTTGTATATAGGTTATCACAATAAAATTGTTTAAAGTACATGGAGAATTAGTGCACACATCACAACCAAACAACTCTTGGATATCTATTATGCAAAAGGCACTGTATTTTTTCAGTTTGTTTGTTTTTATTAATTTTAATTAGGTATACTCCATATGCAACAAACATATACTGTCAGAATATTGTAAATATATTTGATATTTTTAGGATACAATTTATAATGTTATAATGGTTTTACTGTCTATAAAATAAATTGCTGGTAAATATCCACCTCACTAAATTATTATAAAAACAACTAATGGAACTAATAATGTTAATAGCCTCTGGAAATGAGAAATTACCAATTAGAAGCAGATGCAATCAAAACATTTCTTATCTAAAGTTTTTCCTGCTGTTGCACATCTAACAGGTATTGCTATGGCAACTCAATTATACTGAAATAGAGATTATAGTGAAACACCATAGGTTTGAGGAAAATTTTCACTTTATTAATCATATTTTCAGTGTTAAAATGGCAACTGGTTGAGATTTCTTACTTTATCCAGTTACATAGGGATTAGAAGATATTGTTTATAGGTTAAACATTCTTGAGGATCAATTAATTCAGGAAAGAAAAAAAAATGAGGAAAAACAACCATCCCCAAACATCACCATCTTATATGGTTTTCATCCCAGTTTGGGGGTGCGGGTGGGGTGGAGGGGGCAAAGACAGAGAGACATTGGTGAAAGTAATTATGAAGTAAATATTAAAATGCAAAAGATGACCTGTGACTTCTGAAAGCTACAAAGCAAGACAAAATGAAATCATTGTAGTCCAGCATGAAATCTTCAAGGGTATGATCCAAAATAATAACATTGAATTGTGATACTGAAAGTATTTTTTAAAACAAATTTTGAAAATCACTTGGGATGGTGGTTCACTCATCTTATGGGTTCTTCAGGCTGCAGTAAGGAAACTGACAAACAGGAAAGAAATAAGTGATGTGAGAACTAAAAAGAGGAGTGGAAACACAGATATGAATGTGCATGTTAAATGACTCACAGCTGAGACAATACAATAACTGAATGAAGAAAAAAATACCAAAAGATGTTAGACAATAAAATATTTCAAACTCAAAAGTAACATTTAGCAGTTCTCCTGATTTACAGGTTGATTTTGAGTGTATTATAAACCTACCAAGCAAAAGTTTGTTCAGTGCTTAGAGAGGGGGTCTATAGAGACAGAATTCATTAGTCACTTCACAACTTATCTGTGCTCTGTTCTTAGAGAAGGCAGTATTTTAAGAGGGTTTATAAATTTGTCCATCCTCTAAATGTGAAGTAATATGATTAAAACTGTTTAGTGTTCCTAAGAATACAAGATAATTTTATTATTTACATTTTAAGCTATAAACATTTCAGCAATTGTTTCTTCAAACTGGATATACCTTGGGGTTCAAGCACAAAATTGAGAGACAGATTAAAGGAATAGTGAGTGAAGCACTAAGTGGTAACATATTTTTGCATCTTAGGTATGGGGAAATGGAGAATAGAACAGAGCTAGTATCTGACCAAAATTCCATTTGAAAACTACAATATTTGCTTGAGATGAAGATTCTTTGAGAAGTGGCTTTACCAGTTCAATAAATGTTTCCTATTATGACAGTTTAAAGATGGTTTTCCTGAAGTATTTGTTTTGGGAACCAAGATTGGGTTTAGAAGGTTTAAGCTATCTGATATAACAACCCCAATATTTCAATGGCTTCATAGAATACAGAACTCTTTTTACTCACTTCAACAGTGGTTCAAGACAAGCTGTTTTCTTCCATAATTTGTTAAACTAACTTTTGTTCTGTTGTTTTATTTTTTGAGCTTGAAATAAAGCTTAAAAAAAAACCACCCTACTTTGCCAACACCGAAGCAGAAGTTTGCTTTTACTCTTTCTACTCTCAGGCTGAACTTCTTTGATTTCACACTGCTGCCAGACCACAGAGCTTGCCCACCATTATATCATACCAACCCTTCCTAGTATGCGAGCACTCTAAACTCCTTTCAGGATCTCTAACCCTTTTCAGAATGTATTTAACTGGCCTTCCATAGTCTTGAGGATTATCTAGGGATCGGTAAACTAATGTATGCTAAGGTCCTATAGAGAAATTATTAACCAGGGTAATGTTCTAAAAAAAATGGTCCCTAAATCCACTGCATCAAAATCACCTGAGGAATATGTTAAATTCATGAAACAAGAGCCAGGAAATGTGAATTAGAACCTCCCAGAGTGGTGCCTGTAAACTGCATTTAAAAAAAAACACCTCCATGTAATGCTATTGCATATACAATTTTAAAAACTAGAGGACCAGTGACACTGTCTTCCCAGGTAACACATTTGTATTATTACAGCAGCAGTAAATATACACAACTATGACACAAGTGCCCTAAATATGAATACCATAGCTATAGCTGACAGTTTTGTTTTGTTTTGTTTTCATTAGGAAAAGGATTTAACACATGATCCTCAGTCATTCAGTCTATAAATGGAGTGATGGTTAGGCTAATGTGTTAACTCCGCCAGGTAATTGTGCCCACTTGTGTGGTCAAGCAAGCACTGGGCTAATTGTAATACAAGGACATTTATGGGCTTTAGTCATCAGTGAGTTTACTGCATGGATGGCTGATTACATGTACGATCAACCAGGGAGATTGCTGTCAGCAATGAGTGACCTTTTATCTAATCATTTGAATGCCTTAAAAGGGGAAGTGATTTCAGCATTCACAGAGAATTTCCCAGCTCTTCTTTGGACAGCGAACTTCTCCCAGAAACTCATCAAGGACCTTCATAGGACTTTCATCGGAGCCCCTGGCTTGCAGCCTGCCTGCAGAACCTGGACTTGTGTATACCCATGGTCACGTGAGAGAATCTTATAAAATCTCATACTATTTACAGTTAACTCCTGCTGATTCTGTTCCCTAGAGAACTCTGACTAATACAGCTTGGTACCGGGAGTGGTTTTTGAGGAAGAGAATCTTAAACATGGGATGTCTGAGGTGGTTCTGGGAGTTTTGCGATTGGCTCTCTACTCTATTTGGACTCAAGAGTACTAATGACTCCCTTTTCAATAATGAAGAGGACACTAACAGTCCATGGTGTGAGTTGGCAATGGAGTTATGCAAAATATCATCACTGGATTCCCCTACTTCCACAATTATAAGATGCAAAGATATGGGTGAGAGTTTTCTGAACACCTTAACAGAGTTTTGTGGAGTCAAAGGGTATAATAATGTTGGCTGGCTCCTCCTAGATATTCTGGATACAGTTACAAAAGAAAGAGATGAGCTAAAGGCTTTAAATTTGCAACTTAAATGCCACATGAATGATGTGAAGGTTTCTATGTGTGCTCTGAAAGAAAGTCTTGTTTCCTGCAGCCACAGGCTTGAGATAGCAACAGACTCAGACTCTTATTGTACCAGTAGCAGAGATACAAAGGAAACTAAAATTTCAATCCAGCAGGGTGTCTGTGATTAACATGAGGGCATTGATTGGAAAGGAGTGGAACCCAGAAGATTGGGATGGAGACATATGGGATGATGATAATATTGGTGGGGACATTGGAACCCTAAATTCTGCCAAGACTTTACCAGATAAACTTGTGATGGCCTGCCATGTGGAGACTACACTTTGTCAATGTTGTATCACCCAGCCTCCAGCCTGCCCCAGGGAATCTGGACCTCCTTCCAGCCCTGAGGTGGGTACCAGCCAAACAAAAGCCTGCACTGTCCAGCCTCTGGTCTGCCCCAGGGAGTCCCAGCCTCCTCCCAGCCCCTAAGCAGGTACCAGCCAAACTCCTGCAAGCACTGCCCAGCCTCCAACCTGCCTTGAGGAATCTGCCTTCCAACCCCTGCCTGAAGAGATTAATCCTGTCTCACCAGAGGACAATACAAAGGAATGCCCTGAAGCCAGTAGCTTGCAAGACATTTCTAATCCTTCTCCTTACCCACCTCCACCACCCCTCTTCTCTTCGAGACCTATTACTAGACTAAAATCACAAGCCCCCAAAGGTGAAATGCAAAGTGTGACCCATGAGGAAGTATGTTATACTTTGAAATAACTGCATGAGTTTTCCAAATTATATAGACAGAAATCAGGTGAATATGTGTAGAAATGCATACTAAGTGTATGGGATAATGGTGGAAGGAATATAAAGTTGGATCACGTTAAATTTATTGATATGGGCCCACTAAGCAGAAATTCTGGATTCAACGCTTTGGCTGGGGGGAGGGGGGGGTTACAAAGGGCTCTAACAGTTTGTTCAGGTGACTGACTGAAACATGGACCAAAAGATGGCCTAGCATGTCTGAGGTTGAGATGCTTGATTTGCCCTGGTATACAGTAGAAGAGGGAATTCAAAGGTTTAGAGATATTGGAATGCTAAAATGGCTTTACTATTTAAGAACTGTCCCTCACCCCAGGAATATCCAGAGGACACACCTTTAAACAGGACTATGAGGAATAAATTTGTAAGACTAACTCCATCTTCCCTGAAGAGTTCTGTGGTTGCTCTTCTCTCTAGTCCAGATAGTACTGTAGGGAGGGCTGTAATGAAATTAGAATCCTTAAAGATTATGGGGATGATTGGATATCAGTCCAGTAAAAGCCAAGTATCAGCAGTTAATCGCCAAAGACAAGGTGGACGTGCCTACCACAATGAAAGGCAGATTCAAAGCAGGACTCAAAATAGTGAGTTGCATAGAGTTATGGCATTGGCTAACACATCATGGGGTATCTAGAATTGAACTATATGGGCTGTCTACTAAATTTTTTCTGGATCTCTATAAGTAGAAGAGTGCTAGGTCGAGTGAACAAAACCCTAACTCAAATTACAGATGTAGAGAATCATGGCCCCTTAATCAATTCCCATACTTGAGACAGTTTACAGACACAGAGCCCCTTGAATGAGAAGGTCAGGTCCCCTTGGGGAAGGACCCTGTTAAAGTGCTGGGACTTTATACTGTTAATCTTTCTCCTACCTTTCCCCAAGGAGACCTATGGCCATTTACGAGAGTGTGCACTGGGGAAAAGGAAATGATCAGATATTTTGGGGATTATTAAAGATTGGCTCAGAAGTGACATTAATTCCAGGAGACCCAAAACATCACCTGAGTTGCCTATCATGAGCTGGGTATTGTCTGACCCACCAAACCATAAATTTGGACATGCACAGCAGCACTCCATAATAAAGTGGAAATGGCATATATAAGATAGGGCTCAAGCGGGTCCTGAAGGCATAAGTAAATTACATGAGGAAGTAGCCCAAATGCCCATGGTCACCACCCCTGCCATGTTACTCTCTCTTTCCCAACCCACAGCTTTGGCCTCTTGGAGATTCCCTTACAATCAGTTGACTGAGGAAGAGAAAACTCAGGCCTGGGCTACAGATGGTTCTGCACAATATGCAGGTACCACCCGAAAGTGGACAGGTGCAGCACTGGGGCCCTTTTCTGGGACATTCTTGAAGGATAACGGTGAGGGCAAATCCTCCCAGTGGGCAGAACTTCAAGCAGTGCACCTAGTTGTTCATTTTGCTTAGAAGAAGAAATGGCCAGAGGTGCCTTTGTACACTGATTCATGGGCTGTTGCCAATGGTTTGGCTGGATGGTCAGGGACTTGAAAGGAACATGATTGGAAAATTGGTGACAAGGAGGTCTGGGGAAGAGGTATGTGGATAGACCTTCCTTAAGTGGGCAAAAAACATGAAAATATTTGTGTCTGTGAATGCTCACTAGAGGGTGACTTCAGCAGAGGAAGATTTTAACAATCAAGTGGATAAGATGACCTGCTCTGTGGATAATGCTCAGCCTCTTTCCCCAGCTACTCCTGCCATTGCCAAATGGGCTCATGAACAAAGTGGCCATGGAGGTAGGGATGGAGGTTATGCATGGATTCAGCAACATGGACTTCCCCTCACCAAGGCTGACTTGGCTACAGCCACTGCTGAGTGCCCAATCTGCGAGCAGCAGAGACCCACAATCAGCCCAATATGGCACCATTCCCCAAGGTGATCAGCCTGCTACCTAGTGGCAGGTTGATTACATTGGGCCACTTCCACCATGGAAGGGGCAGTGATTTAACTGGAATAGACACACACTCCAGATATGGGTTTGCATTTCCTGCACACAATGCTTCTTTCAAAACTACCATCCATGAACTTACCAAATGTTTTATCTACTGCCATGGCATTCCACACAGCATTGATTCTGATCAAGGAACCCATTTCACAGCAAATGATGTGCAGGAATGGGCACATGCCCATGTAATTCACTAGTTTTACCACGTTCCCTATCATCCTGAAGCAGCTGGATTGAGAGAATGATGGAATGGCCTTTTGAAGACTCATTTATGGTGCCACCTAAGTGGCAATACCTTGCAGGGCTGGGGCAATGTTCTCCAGGAGGCTGTGTATGCTCTAAATCAGCATCCACTCTATGGTGCTGTTTCTACCATAGCCAGGATTCATGGGTCAGGGAATCAAGGGGTGGAAATGGGAGTGGCAGCACTCACTATTACCCTTAGTGTTCTACCAGGAAAAAAATTTTTTTCCTGTCCCTGCAACCTTAAGCTCTGCTGGACTGCAGGTCTTAGTTCCAAAAGGAGTGCTTCCACCAGGGAACACATCAATGATCCCATTGAACTTGAAATTAAGAATGCCACTAGGCCACTTTGGGCTCCACTTATCTCTGAATCAACAGGCAAAGCAGGGAATTACTGGACTGGCTGGGGTGATTGATCCTGACTATCAAGGGGAAATATGACTAAGGAAGAGTTTGCCTGGAACACAGGAGATCCTCCAGGGCGTCTCTTAGTGATTTGCAGTCAATGGAAAACTGCAAAAACCCAATCCAAGCAAGACTAACAATGGCCCAGAATCTTCAGAAATCAAAGTTTGGGTCACCCCACCAAAGAACCACGGCCAGCTGAAGTGCTTGCTTAGAGTAACAGGAACATGGAGTGGATAGTGGAAGAAGGTAGTGGCAAATATAAACTTCAACCACGTGACCAGTTACAGAAATGAGGACTGTAATAGTCATGAATCTTTCTTCCTTATTTTGTTATGCGTTTGATTGTATATGTACATAAAACAAATTTCTTTGTTTTCTTCCCCAACATTGTTGGGCGGAAGTATATGTATATATATATATATATGCATGTCTGTTATTTTTTTTACTAAAAAACTAAGTGTGGTTTAAGGTAGTGTGTATGGTTGCCGAGTTGACAAGGGGTGAACTGTGATGGTTAGGCTAATGTGTCAACTCGGCCAGGTAATTGTGCCCAGTTGTGTGGTCAAGCAAGCACTGGGCTAATTGTAATACAAGTACATTTATGGGCTTTAGTCATCAGTGAGTTTACTGCATAGATGGCTGATTACATCTACAATCAACCAGGGAGACTGCTGTCAGCAGTGAGTGATGTTTTATCCAATCAGTTGAATGCCTTACAAGGGGAAGTGACTTCAGCATTCACAGAGAATTTCCCAGCTTGTCATCCGACAGCCAACGTCTTCCAGAAACTCATCAAGGACCTTCATTGGATTTTCATTGGAGCCGCTGGGTTTTCAGCCTGCCTGTGGAACCTGGACTTCTGCATCCCCATGGTCACGTGAAAGAATCTTATAAAACCTCATACTATTTACAGATAACTCTTTGTTGATTCTGTTCCCTAGAGAACAATGACAAATACAAATGGTAATAATAATATTTAATTAGTTAATACCTGAAAGAATAGAGGTGTCCAATACCTACAAGTTGACTATCTCTGTTTAAAAATTATGGGCTACCAATAATCTGCTACTTTCATTGGAAACCCAATTAGGTAGGTGACAATATCAATATTAAGAAGAGAAGACAAATAAAAGAAAAAAAATTACTAAATTTTCAACATCTATTCATTTTTATCTCTTAACCTCAAACTTCTTAGGTCATCATTTATAATAATTTGTCTAAGTTTTGCATTCCAATCCACAATTCTCTATCACATACACATATACATCTTTTCCTTCAGCCACATTGATACTTCTTCTTTCCTGAAAACATTCTTATATTATCTGGTATTTGGGTTGTTTCTCAATTAACTTCTTTTGCCTAGAATGTATTTTAGTCTAATAATTCTCTATGAAACACACCCTCTATAAAGGCCCATGTTCATATGCAAACATTTCCAAGACAATCTTTGGATACACTCTACTGCACACGGAGTTATTCCCTCACCCCACATATTTTTATAGCACATTTATTTCAGGTTGACTTTAACATTTCCATAAGTAGAGGAAAAAGTATTTTATCTACATGGGAAAAACCTATCAATTAATAGTGGTTGCATGGAATACTAGGTGGGGGGAGTGGTCTAAGTCACATTAAGGGAAAAGAGCCAGGAATGACTAATGGGTGCCTGTTATGGGAGTGCAGGCTGAGAATGATCATTAATGATAACTATTTTATACAAATCAATGTACACCTATACTGCTCAAAGCCAATCAGAATTTGTTACACCATAATATAACATGCATATAAACTCTAAAACCCATCGCCATAGATTTTCAAAGATGTTTATGATCAAAAGATACTTGAACTGTTTGCTTTGCTCATACTATAGGTGGATAAATTGCTTCCCTCAGGCCTGTATTCTATTAGTACATAAATTCAAATGGAATTTTGAATGGATTTTTTTCCCTTCATGAAATGAAGGGAAACAATGTTCAAAGAGCCTCTGGTTGCCCTCAAAGAATTATTCTCATGCCAGATATTCTTAGGACAACTAGGTTAAATAAATAAGGAAACTTAGAAAGTTCAGTTTTCACTGAAAATTATTTAACTTAATTTTCCCAGATATGGGCTGCTCAGCAAAAAATCAAACAAACAAAAAGAAATCAGCATTATAGTAGCAAGCAACCAGTGCTCAACATAGTATATTTATATACTCCCATATACTGGGAGTGTGGTTTCCAATTTAATAGCTTAAGTGGAGTAATATCCTTCAATAAATGAATGAGACATTAGGCCAATTCAAGAGGGACAAGAGTAACATTATAATATAAAATGGCACAAGAGGTTAGAGAAACTGCAAATCAAGGACCAAGGACAAAAGTATGAAATTTTATAGAAATCTTAAGATGGTTAGTTATAAGGATGGTGTTAGAGATTGAATTACGTACCCCAGAAAAACATAATCTTAATCTAGTTCTGTGGGTGTGAATCCATTGTAAATACGATGTTTTGATAATGTTATTTCTAGTTAAGGTGTGGCCAACTGAATCAGTTAGGCTTTAATCTGGATTACTGGAGTCCTTTATAAGCAAAATGAAATTCAGACACGAGAGAGAAAGCCACGGGAAGCAAAAAACTAGGAGTCAATGGAACCCAGAGGAGGAAGGACAAAACACTGTTATGTGCATTGCCATGTAACAGAAAAGCCAAGGACCCAAGGATCACTAATGGCCAGCCCTAGAATGCCATAGACTTTTGGGAGAAAGCATCATCTTGCTGATGCCTTGACTTTGGACTTCTAGCCTCAAAACTGTGAGTCAATACATTTCTGTTATTTAAACCAACCAATTCTATGGTACTGGTTTAGCAGCTGGGAAACTGAAACAGATGGAGATTCTTTATCCAGATTTCCTACCAATCGTATATACTTCTGTGGAGATATAGTAATGCCGGGAAGAAATGATATTTTTAATTTAAAGTTTTGACTATATTATATATGTTACATATGTAATATATATAATTACATATAATTAACCAAATCAGAAATATTAGACAGGCTTCAATAGACTTCAACTGTAATAAAATAAAACAAGTTCACTGTTCTCTTCACAAAATTTAATATTGTCAAAGAAAGACAAACATACAAGAAGACAACATTTCTTGAATTCTAAGCAGCACTAAGTGTGAATGGTGTCCTTAATATAAAATTTTAAAATGAACCAGGCTGTCATTTAACTTCTTTACAAATAAACAGGATATTCAGGTAGAAAATAGCAAATCCCTAATAGCAATCAGTACTGCAACAAAGTTAGATGAGTTTCCTGTAGCTTCCAGGTGTCTTCATGATTGAAATAAATGACTCTTTAAAAAATAAAGTAGAATAAATTAAATTATAAGGAGAAAGATGCCTGCCTCCATAATTTAGAATTTATGTATATGTATATACATAAAAATGTTTGATGCTCAAGAGACCTAGGTGGAAAAACCAAACACAGCATTATAACCTGTTTCCAAACTAAAATAAAATACTGTAACATGTCTAACAGAAAAGACTAGAGAAAAGTCATTTTATATATTTCCCTTAAATAATACCCTAGTTATTGGGTAGTAAGTTTACTGAGCTATAAACTGAAATAAAGGCCAAAATCATTGCATTATTTAGCTATATAATGAAAGTTATGCCTTGAGGTACAAATAACTCCATGGTTTTAGTTTTTCTATTGTATATAGTAATATTATGATTGTTAGAATTACCTGATAAGCCCAAACGTTTTGTTGTAAAAATAACTTTTTTTTTCCCACTAACTACTCCTATACTTTCAGATCACCAAAACCACATCACCAGAACTGAATTTAGTTATTGAACCATTCTTAAAAAACTCCTGGGATGGGGAGAGAGATGGGGAGGATTGTAAAACAGATTTCTTCTTCTGATACCAGGCACACATTTTAAATATCAAGTATTTTTTATTCCTGTCTCAAAATAATTAGAACATCCTGTTGCTATTGCCAAGGGTGATACAGGCACCTAAAGCATAGCTTCCCTCATCTTTAAGTTTCAGTATTCTCTGAATATTGTTCAACACAATTAAGTTGTAAAATTAGTTATTAGTCATAGGGCAGTTTAAAAATAACACTCACTAGTTTTGCTAACTTCTGTGAAGTTACTATAGTTTAATAAAAACTTTTTACATTATAAAAGTTTTCCCTATTTTCTATTTTTATTCCCTAAGACATTGAGAAGTAAAATATTACTTAGGCATGGTGAGTTTGCATTGCAGAAAATGCTTTCCAATGTTCTCAGACAATCAATTCAAGAGCCTCCAGTGGCTAATACAAGTAATACTGAGTTGTGTGATAGGTGGTTCCAGTAAATCACAATTGGCATTTACTTGTTTTGATTGGGAACTGTCACCATCCAGAAATGCTAGTGTCATTGAACTTTAGTGATTATTTTGATGGGCATAATATGCAGCCTTTCTTAATTACAAGCACTGTATACTGCTTACTTCTAAGCAGCAACATTCTAAAATAGAGGCTCCATTCTGGTATCACTCCAATGTTGCTTTATATGATATCTAATTGCCTAAATGGATTTCAGCTCTCTAGTTGCTGTCATTATAGCAAATCCCAATAAGCAATCATTACTCAGGCAGATGTGTTTACCTGAGGAAGATGAAAAATGCTTTTTAAATGCGCATTCTGCCCAGAATGAATGTACTTCACAATGGTGTGATTTCCCAGACAGTCCTATTTCAATAGATAAAAACACATTTGGAGAACTTTTGCCAATATAGGAAGAAACCACTTTAACAGGTTTTCAAGCCACCTGGGTGAAAGCATTTGCCTCCTTATAGCCATTAGGAAAGAGCCACAAAGTCCTTATGAATTCACTACTCCCATTCCTCCTTATACCTTATGCTCCAAGCTGTTTGGCCACTGGCATTCCTGAAATCACCAGTCTCTCTCACTTCCTCAGCTTCACTAAAGATATTCTTTCTGCCTAGCATGAGACTGCTTAGTGCTGTCAAAACATTTTTTAGTCCTTAAAAATGACAGCAAACATTACTTTTTTGTTATAATTAGTTTTTCATAGATTTTCCTCCATCTCTAAATTTAAATTCAAAGAAAGCAAGGATATTGTCTATCTCGCCCCGCCCCCAACCCTGCACCAGAACTTTTGTTTAGCACATAGCTAACAATCAATAAATGCTTAATGAAATCTATTTCTGGATAATCTCGTTTGTTTGAAAATGTGTTCAAGAGGCAGTTCTTTGTGAAACCTGACACTTTCAATCTAGGTTGTTTCTATCACAGCATTCATTCCTTGCCGGGGCCCCTATTTATTGACTAGTAAACTCCTTGATGGCAGTATTCAAAAATAAGTCTTTTGAACCCCAGTACAAAGCACCTGAATTTCATGCAGGAGACACTCAGTTTATTAAATAATAATGTGTTTAATATGTTCTCACAAAAAAATGTAACTAGTGTTAAGGGCACAGAATTATTTTTGTTTCCTTTCCATCTTTTCCCATAATCTGGCATGAAGTTCATTTTAAGTGGCAAGGGACAGTTTAACAAACTTTGTAGATGTAGTAAATCACCAGTTGTATATCTTTAATTCATGGTCTATCATTTACAAATAATGAAATCATAATTGTTGCAGCAGAAAAAATCTTTAAATTTCTTACTACCTGAGAGTAATTTAAGGTTTTCTAACACTGGACTCTGTGTATGTTGCTATAGATGGCACTCCCGACAAATTATAGAAAACACGTGCAGATCCAAGAGAAGATAAGGTTTGATTACACATAATCCAATGAATATTACTAAGTACTTTTAAAGTATGAAGGCACTGCTGTAAATTCATTTGTGGATAAAAGGTATTTTCTTTTACTATACAGAGGAATTATGAGGGTAAATGGTTAATGACAGGGTCTGTCTCTGAAAAAAAGAAGCCTAATACCCTTCATGCAGTTACTTCCTCTATCTAATCCCCATTATTTCAGCCAATTATATGTATGTATGTTTGTTTGTATTTGTATATATTCACCTCCTAAATTTATGATTTCTTTAATTTTATCTTATTTTTTCATCATGGTTGAAAACAATACCCTGGAACAAAGCTAGGTACCATAGTCATCAAGAGTAGGATTTTCAAGGTAGAAACCAACACATCTTCTTCCAGCAGTCTCTTCATTATCTTCATGAAATAACTGAATGGAAGAACTAGCTTCAAACGTCAGTAAATAGATCATACCAAATTACTTTTGTACTTCTACAATACCTGGCCATGGTAATCCAGATCTTACATATATGGAGACTCTGGACAGGCCTCTGTCCCTGAAAAGTATTTTCCATCAAATATACATATAAAGCATAAAATTATTGTCCACTGATTATATGAAAAGGTTGAAAATTTAACATACCTACTAGTAAAACTAGATTAAATAATAAAATTGGCATTCTTGGACTTTATGATTGATTCTTAAGATTAGCCCCAAAGTTTGTGCAACACAATTTCATAACTTGGGGAATCTATGGAAATATATTTTAAACAAATTCATTCTTCCATTAAACAAGACTATTTTGATTACTGCAGCCCATATTTTCTGGTTTTTTTTTATACCATGTATAAACAGAATATTTGTACATTATAATTTAGACAGTTCTATGGTTTCTTTTATAAATTTTATATGTGATAGGTAATCTCACATCTAATAGTCCTGCCATCTCCTGCACATAGTCCCTGGATTTCCCTACCGTTTTTCTATCTCAAAACGTGATTCTAGGTATATAATAATTAATCCATTTTAAATAATCACTGACTCCTTCATATGGGTCTTACCACTGTGAAACACAGGATGAAATGAATTTTGCATGCCTCATATAGGTGTGCTTACTAAAGCTCATCTGATCTAATTTGAACTTTAGAAATGCAGTTGAACATGGCATTTGAAATCTAATCTCTCATGTTGAGAGCTCCATGAAGATTAATAAGTTTTTTTGTAACTATGTCTTACATAAGAGAATTTATATATTCAAAATGTAAAGTTAGAAAAGATGTCAAAATATATATATAAATGATGTTGGTTTCCTGTACTCAGTACTAGTGCTTAGGTTATTTTGAGTTTCAAAAGCAAAGTAAGTCAGTAAGGAGTGCTTGTTAATTTATGAATCTCCAATCCATACAATAAGTTCCATAGAGGAAAGGGTACTAAGTACCAAAAGGGTCATTTAAATATTGGACTGGTCTAATAATGAAACCAATTTATTTAATTTCACACTCCATTTGTATTTTAAAATTTATGCATATTTGGCTCAAAGAGGAGATATAAAAATTGTAAGTTGCATAAATTCTATAATACAAAAATAGGATCTACTGACACAGAAAGGCTCTAAAATGGAGAAAATTAACTGTGAGACTAGATAATTATTCTATTTTCAAAATTAGCAACAACTTCTCAGATGTTATGCCTAATAACTGCATATATCTTTGTAGATTTTTGTTTTATTTCCCTTTGGAAGAACAAGTTCATGAAAATAACCAATAAAACCTCAATAAAATATATAATCCCAATTTAACATGAATATATACTGATAGCACAGGGAAGAATTATTTTCAGATATTCATAACCTTCATTGACCACCACTGCTGCAAAAAGT
>JAQZBX010010018.1:15300-45157 GCA_029593785.1 Cabassous unicinctus
AAAAAAAAAAAAAAAAAAAAAATACAAGCATACTCTAAGACAGGGATTCTTAACCTTTTTTGTTCCACAGACCCCTTTGCCAATCAAGGGAAAACCACAGACCCCTTCTCAGAATGTAGCAGCCGATAGTTTTATGACACTGAACATTGGCATGTCTTTAAATTAAATTTTAGGATTATTCAAAATTACATTTTACAACTTTCCCATAATTTGAATAACTGATAACCTAACATGGTTCAACATCTGTTCAAACGGTCATTTTCAGCAAACATTTAGAAATCGAGTTTTCCCAAAGCATCGTAAAACCATCTCCTCCATTCTTACCAAATTTTGTGCACGCAGTTATCCACCGCACTCAGAAAACGCTATGTCAAAATAAAAATCATACTAAGTCCACACTATACTGTGCATTATTTAATAAATATATCACACCCGCACCAATATGACCCCACAAGAATGTTTTTAAACACATAAAATAAAATTACAAAGGAAATCAGTTACATATATTGAAAGTTACTAAAATAAAAAACATGATATAATATTCTACATATGTGCTTTCTTAGCACATTAAATAATCTAATATATCAAAAATATTAGAAAGTTAAAGTTTCATTTTTTAAAGACATGTCAATGTGCAGACTGTTGTTTATGCTGAATAAGAACATGAAACTGTGGTGTAGTATTTGACAAGGCAACACACATATCATGTTGGACATCTTTTTCATTTTTTTCAATTCAAGCTCATGGACCTCCTGGTTAGGAACCCCTGCTCTAAGACATCTAGATAACAGTACACAAGACAATTCTAAAACACACATTCTTTCCAAGCTTACATGAAACATAAAAAATGAACACATTCAAGACTGTAACTGTTTCCCTCACCAATTTCAAAGTTTTTTTATGTAGACCACATTCTCTAACCAAATTAGAATAAACTTAGAAATACATAGCCTTAAGCGTTTGAATAAACATCTTTCTTACCCACAGCAATGGCCCTCACCTTGACATAATGAGCCACAGTTATGCAGAGAGGAACAGAGACTGAAAGCAACAGACACAGAAACATTCATGCGGAAACTCCAGGGAATACACACACAAAGACAAACAAATAAACTCAGACACAGACCAACAGACAGATAAGGATCCCTGTTTTCCCACTGGTACTCTTTATCAGATTACTCTCTGATAAACTTACTGCTCTCTAAAATCTTATTAACCTGGTTACTTGTTCACCCTCATTATGTTCCTCACGGTCAGGGATGGGGTCAGGCCAGTCCACTGCTGTAGCCCCAGTTTGCAGCAAAGGGCCCAGCAGAGAGCCAAGGACTCAACAAACATTTGATCAGTGAATAAATTCATCTTCCCACATTTTAATCACCTACATAAGGCATTCTTCCCCTCTCTGAATTAAGTTCAGAATGGTTACATCACATGGATTTGGGCAGCAACCCGAGGCCTCGGTCCAGGGCCCCCTCCCAATGTGAAGCCCCTCCATGCATTACCAGTTCACCTCCTCATGTTGTTGACCTTTTTGTGTCTATAACTCTTCCTACCAGCCTAAGCAGATGAACAGACAAACAGGCTACCAAGAGAGATCCAAGGATTTTAATTGACAGAATCCATAGCCTACCCCCACCTGGGGTTGTTGTCATTAATCAGGCTGTACTCAGGAGTTCACAGTCCATCCTGCAATGAGGGGAGGGCCAGGGAGCTAGGGAAGTGGAAGAGAGGGATTAGCCCAGGGAAAGCTGGATAAGGGGATGGGGGGCTAAACTTCAACCATATCATAGGTTCCTTCCTACACCACCCTGTCCCCCATGAGCAGTGGAGCTCAGATGCAGAAAACAGCCTAGAGACCCTCCCTCCTTTCACGCCTGCAGTCCAAGGACACCAGGGCCTGAGTTGGGGTCCGACCTGTTCTGGCATCATTCCCCACGCTGTTGTCCTGTAGGGAGCCGCGGCAAGCTTGCATCTCCAGCTGGTTGTGGGCCATCAGCCTTGAGAATACATGGTATGAGTAGTGGATGAGACCTAGCTCCCTGCTTCTCTCCCCACGTGCCTGTCCATCTATCCCATTCCTCATTCACCTTGGAGGACAAAACCCTTTCTCTCCCCATGGTGTCCCCGGTGTTCTGCTCCTGGGGCCAGGTCAGCTGCTGGGGCTTAGCCAGAAGATCCAGGTGGAGGGGCAGCTCCTGTGGTGGCTCAGCCTCCGCCTCGGCCTCAGGGAAGAGCAGCTCACCCTGGAGAGTGTGTAGAAGCTGGAGGAAGGCCTGGTGCCTGGGAGAAAGGGGTGGGTGTGAGAGGAGGAAATTCAGCCAGTCCACTTTGTACTTGCAATGCATGCTGCCAGCCTCACCTCTGCAGCTTTTCTCGCTCCTGCCCTGCCTGCTGCTTCAGGACACCAAGTTCCTGATACAGCCGCTCAACTTCCTGATGAGTTCCTTTCTGACGCTCCCTCACCTCTGCTGACAACTCTGCCAGATGCCGCAGACGCTTCTCCTGCCAGGAGTAAGGTGCTGAGGTTTTAGAGCCATCTCCCAACCTAGACCCAGCTCAAGGCTAAGGGCCACAGAGGGAAAGAAAGCCCCTGCTCATTTTGGGCAGAAGCAGGGACCTGGAGAGAAGGAAAGTTTAGAATGAGCTGTTCCAGGGTGAGAGGTTCTGGAGGGAAGGTGCACAGGGATTATGATTACATTTAGTTTGCTATGTGCCAGGTGCCCTTTTAAGCACTTTCTATAATGGTTATTTACTCCTCTAACACCTTTACAGGATAGGTGATATGATTGCCTCCCATTTCACGATGAAGAAACAGAAAGTTAGATGACTTGCCCAAAGTCATGCAGTAGTAAGTGAGATGCTGGGATTCAAACCCATGTTGGTAACTACACTGTACCACCTTACATGAGAAAACAAAGCTTTCTAGGGAGAGGACAGACCACTCAATGGCATGGTGGCGGGAAAGGATATTCTCCTAGGGGGATTGACCCACCTGCTGCAGCTGCCACTGCTTCTGAGCTTCTCTAAGTTTCTCCATGGCCACTTGCTTCTGTGGATAAGCAAGGTAGTGGGGCAGGGAGAGGAAAAGAGTATTTTTCTGGTTGGGTTTTGGGAGGAGGGAAGTGGATCTAACCCAGCTGCTCATCCTTTCCTTATTCCTCTCCCTGCCCTCTTCAACCCCCACCCAGGTTCCTAGGTGGACCTTGGCCTGGAGCTGTTCAAGGGCCTCCTGAAGCTGTGCCTGCTTCCTCTGGGCCTCCTCCAACTGAGGGAGGGCCTGTGACAGGGCACTTGTGATGGCTTCCACATGCTCCTGGTAGGTAGCTTTCAGCTCTTTCCAGTGTTCTTTGGCTGCAATTGCCTTCTGCCCTGCAATGAGCCACAGGAATAAGGGCATGGTTGAGGCAGGCCTCTCAGCCTCTCTTCTTTCCCCACTCAGGCCAGCTCCTATCTCAACTCCCTGCCTACTCACGGCTCATTTCTTCGGAAGCCAAGGGGTCCAGGCCCTGCGCAGTGTCCTTATGCACCAGGAAGTCCTGCAGGAAGTCTACTACCTGCAGTTGGCTGCAGAGCAGCTTGTCCTTCTTCCGAGAGTCCTGTTAAGAGAGAGTGTAGAGGCAAAGAACATCCTCATCTCCTTGAACTATAGGCCAATAAGGCTTCCTTCCTGTCTGCTCACCATCAATACTGCCCACTATCTCCATAAGACCCAAGACCAATCCCTGGCTTCCAAAAGACTGGCTTCCATTTTGTACATACCATCACAAACTCAGCCAGGATCTGAGCAGGCACCTCTGCCTCCTCCTGCAGGCCTACAGGCTTCAGGATGGCTGTCACCTCAGCCAGGACCCTGGAGGGGCAGAGAAACAGAGGCAACTTCAGTCTCCTGGAGGTGCTACTTCTGGAGAATGTGTGCCCATGTGGAGGTCATACAGTGGTAATATGTGCCATGAGGAAAAAGATACAGGGCAAGAAAAATAGGTGGGGGTGGCGGGACTGATATTTTAAACGAGTGTCTCACTGAGGAGTAACCACTTGAGTAAAGATCTGACAAGTCAGGGAGATAGGCAGGGAAAGGAAAAAACAAAGTAATGTTCTGACTGGCCATGAGGAGATCTGGCAGAAAGCACTAGTCTTGGGGCAGATCTCCGGATTCCTAAGATGGGGCTCTGGACAGAGAACTGGAAGTCTCCATCTAGGCCCTCCAGGTTCTTCCTAGTTAGGGTCTTCGGCAGTCCACTAGGAGACAGGGATGCAGACCAAATAACCTAACTGAGGGAGGGAGGGCGTGAGAGAGGACAGGGAGAAGACAGAAATGGTTCTTCTAGTACATCTCCTGGGGATGAAAAGTCTCCTGCTGGAATGAGACAACCCAAGAAGAGACATGGACGGTCGACAGGGACGAAATCGTTCCCTTCTAGAACACACTCCTTTGGAGTGTGTATATGTGGGGAATAACAAACTCCCTTCTATGCTGTACTCTTGGAGAGGTGCAACAGTCACCTCAGGAACCTAAGACTGAGCGCGTGGAATCAGGACCACTTTCCCGCGGAGTCGAACCCCAACAACCTGTAAAAGTGGAACGGGGCTCCGCTGTACGTGGGGGTCCACAAGGTCTGTTCCGGCCCGCCGCCGATGCCACCTAGCAGCACGGCAAATACTCACTGTAGGGCTGCAGCCTGGGCCGCGGTCTCAGTCGCCTCCATCCTTCCCGGTTTCCCGCTTCCCCTGAACTACCCTGTCCCAACCCCTCCGTCTCGTTTGGATCCGGCGCAGACTGCGCGCCCGTGCAGACGATTGGCTCTCATGTCGATTAGGCGGAAAGCGACGAAAGTTGTGCGCTCTGATTGGCAGGCGCGGACTCTCACCGGCACGCCCCGCGAGTTGGCGCAGACGCAGTTATGGATGGGCCCTGAGGGGACGCTCTGGTTCTGCGCCTGCGCGCTCGTGCGTAGGCGGTGCCAAGGACCGGGACCGGTGTTGGGGACCTTGAACTTTGCTGCGGGTTTTCGCATACTTCTCATTGAATCCGGCAAGGGGAGATCTTTGCGCTTAGTTTGTGTTTTAAGGGAAACTCACAGATTTCGCTTTATTTTAAAGATTCTATTCAGATAGAAAGAGAACACTGGGGCTATCTTCCAAGACCGTGGACATTAGATAACGAAGAACAATGACCCTGGAGATACCACGCAACAAAGGCTGTGAGCTGAATGCTTGTCCAGGATGCTGTGCAGAGGGAACCCAGTCAGAGCCTAGCAAACTACCTGAGGTGACAGGATGAAGCTGATATTCCGGGAAGATAAGTGATCCAGTGTTCTGTGCAGAGTTCACAGGAAAGGAGAGATCTGAGCAGAGAGCGAACTCGGAGTTCTGCAGAGGGCTTTCTCAAGTATTCAGCTGAGAATTGATCTGTGTCTGAGGAAACTACTTGAGGCCAGGGAAAGAACGACTGGAAGGGTTTAGAGGTAACAGTGCCAGGGGATCACGCAGTGTAAGGAATAGTGGTTCTTTCCACCAGTCTGCCTGGAAAACTTCATAATCCTTGAGGCAATGGGTGTAGTGCCCTGAGTAGTAGGAAATAATTAGCCCTAG
This sequence comes from Cabassous unicinctus, assembly GCA_029593785.1. Classification (NCBI taxonomy): domain Eukaryota; kingdom Metazoa; phylum Chordata; class Mammalia; order Cingulata; family Chlamyphoridae; genus Cabassous; species Cabassous unicinctus. The sequence goes on from JAQZBX010010018.1 coordinate 20,893, forward strand.
ACTAACCACTGTCCCAGTGCCTTTCTGACAGACTTTAAAAGCATGACCCATATACATTAGTTTCCAAATCATTGAACTCTATCGAAAGCAAATAATGTTTATAGGAATACAAAATATACAGCAATTAAGGTATATTTACAATGTCTGCTGTCCAATTAAAAATTAAGAGACTTACAAGGAAACCGAAAATAAAATCCTTAATGCAGAGAGAACTCAATCAGCTACTTGAACTGAAACAGATGTTGGAATCAACAGACAAGAGCATTAAGACAATTATAAACTATATTCCATATGTTTGAAAAGGAGAGCAATAATTAAAAAGACAAAAGTTTTGATAAGAATGTGGAGAAAAAACTCCCATGCATTTTCCAGGGACTAAAAATGGTGCATCCTCTATGGAAAACAGTTTATGATTTCCTCAACATATTGAACACATTTACCATGTGATGCACAGTTCCACACCTAGGTGTATATCCAAGAGAAATGAAAACTTAGTGTCTGTATAAAAATTTGTATACAAATGTTTGTAACAACATTATTGATAATAGACAAAAAGTGGAAACAACCCAAATGCCCATCAACTGTTGAATGATTTTTTTTTTTTTAAGTGGTATATCTATACAATGGATATTTGGCAATAAAGAGAATTTGGCAATAAAAAATTTAGTGCTGACACATGCTACCACATTTATCAGGCTTAAAAACATGATCAGTGAAAGAAGCCAACACGTATTATATGACTCCATTTGTAGGAAATGTCTAGAAAGGGCAAATCCGTAGAGAATTAAAGTATATTAGTTGTTGCCTAGGGTAGGAAGGTAGATTTGGGAGGCAATTGAGAGTAACTACTAATGTGTATCATTTATTTGAAGCGTTGGGATGATGAAAATATCCCCAAATTAGATGATGGATATAATGTCAACACTATGTGTATACTAAAACCATTCACTTGTACACTTTAAATGGGCAAAGTATATGATATGTGAATCATGCCTCAATAAAGCTTTTTTTTTTTAAGTTAGGCAGAGACATGAAACATATAATAAAGAAAGATAAATCTTCTAGAAATGGAAAGTACAATGTTATAAATGAAATTAGACAGTTTTAACAGCAGAGTAGACATTGTGGAAAAAAAGATTGGGGAACTTGAAAATAAATCCCTAGACACTATCCAATTCAAGCCTCAGAAAGAAAATTAAAAATAAGAAACAAGATAATGGGATGTCACTCCCATGATTGCATTTCAAATATAACACTCCTTAGGGGACTGGAATCAGACATTCTCCTGCTGGGCTTGAAAAAAGAAAACAGCTATGTTGTGAACTGCCACGTGGGAGGGCCACATGTCAAGGAACTGTAGGTGACCACTAGAAACTAAGTGTAGACTCTACCTCACAGCCATTAAGAAAGAGGGGCCCTCAGTCATATAGCTGCAAGGAGATGAATTCTGCTAATAATCTGAGTTTAGAAGCAGATTCTTTCCCTAATTGAGCATCTAGAAAACAACAACTCCTAGCCAATACCTTACTTTCAACTTTGTGAGAACCTGAGCAGAATCCAAAATCCCAAACAATGGGAATTCTGCCTGAAATCCAGAATCATGGACAGTGTGAGATAATAGATGTGTGTTCTTTTAAGCCATTTAAACTGTGGTAATTTGTTATGCAGCAATAGAAAGCTAATATTAGCAACTACTAAAAATAGTTGTAGCTAATAAGCCAATAGGGGAGATTATTAGATTATTAAATAATATATGTAATGTTATTATTTTAATGTTCAATAATTTAAAAGGCAGAAAAGTTTTAAAGAAAAAAAAAGAGAGGAATAAAAAATAGCAAAATTATAAACTTAAGCCTAATCATATTAATAGTCAGATTAAATGTAAATGGCTTAAATATACAAAAGGCAGAGACTGGCCATATTGAATACAAAAGCAAGACTCAACTATATTTTGCAACAAAGAATTGCACTAAATATAAAGACAAACAGATAAAACAAAAGGATGGAAAAATATACTAACACTAACAGGATTGGATATAGTTACAGCTATAGATACAGATACTCAATATTTTATATAAGAATATATATAGATAGAGAAATTTGTCATAGGTTGAATTATATACCCCATAATTTAGACATGTTCTAAATTATACATGTTCTTAATTTTCATCTGCATCCCTATGGGTGTGAATGCATTGTAAATAGATGTCACTATTTTAGTTAAGGAGTAGCTCAGAATGAGCATAGTACTAGAGTCCTTTATAAACAAAAGTAATTCATACAGAGTAAGAGAAAAACACGGAGAGGCACCATAGGCCAGAAGTCAAAGGAACTTGGAAAAGAGAGTCATGTGATCCCTGCCATGTGATGCAAGACAGGGATACAAGCCAAGCAATGCCAGGGATCACTGGTAGCTAGCACCAGAAAGAGACTTTGGGGAGAAAGCATCAACTTGCTGACACCTTGATTTTGGACTTTCTACCTTCAAATCTTTGAACCAATAAATTCTCATTGTTTAAGCCAACCCATTGTGTGGTATTTATCTAAGCAGCCTGGCAAAATGAGACAGGATATATAGAGGAAATAATATTACTAGGAATAAAGAAGGTGATTTTTTAATGATAAAGGGGCCATGCATCAAGTGGGTTTAACAATAAGAAATGTTTATGAACCTGGGAGAAGTGCTTCAACACACACAAATCAAAAACTGATTGAAGTGCAAGGAGAAGTAGATAAGTCCATAGTTATAGTCACAGATTCCAGGAAACCTCTCACAAAAATTGAGAGAACACTACATCCAACAACAGCAGAATATTTATTTTCTCAAGTGTACACCACTCAATCAAAGAACCAATATTATAGGTGACAAAACAAACCTTAGCAAATATAAGCATATAGAAACCATACAAAGTATGTTTTCTGTCTCCAGTGGAACTAATCTCCTCTTACATGTCTTTGAACATGATTATACAATTCAGTATTGTTAACTCAATCTTTCTTAAAATGTCTGATCAAGTTTCTTAAAACAAGAACAAGACATCCTTCACCTTATGTCTATAAACCTCCTTTATAGGCTCCCAAGCTCTATGGACTTTTTTATTTTGTCACATTTTGATATTTGATCATAGAATTATTTGATTGATATCTTTCTCCTTTTTTAATCATCAAGCTTATTGATCCCAAAGGTTGGATATTTTGCTTATTATTGCATGGCTAATAGTGAGCATTTAATAACATTTTATTATCCCATGTTCTAAGAGGGGCAAAGCCTTAGTAAGTCATTTTAAGGATACTGGTTTTATCCTAAGAGTAATAGAAAGGCATTGATTTTTTTTTTAGTAATTAGACAAGTGAGATTTCAGTATGGAAAAGTTGAGCCTGGGTTCTGGGTAGAAAAAAAGTAACTGGGAATTGATGGCAGTAGTTATTCCTAACAATAAGGAATCTCTTAGTAAAAGGTGAGAACATGTTTGGAGTCTATCATTCTGATAGGTGAAGTGTCAGTGGAGATAGAAAGAACTGGATGTATTTACATGGAATAATCACAGCGTTCATGATTGACTGGATTTGAATGTGCTGGAGTTACTAACCTATGTATCCAATAGGATACCTAGGATTCTGATTTTACAACTGGATGGTATTCAAAGAATGATTTCTGAAAGAGAATCCTCTTTGGCAAGTGACAGGGGAAGACTATTAATTTGTTTCTGTTAACCTAGTTTGAGGTGCAATCATCAATCCAAGTGGACATTTTTCAAAGATACTTGGACAAATAGCTTTTGAACATGGGAGAAAGATCAAAACTGGAAATAGGCACTTGATAGTCATAAATGTATAGGTAATTAAAGGCATGGAGATGGATGCAACTTCCTAGACAAGTGATATAGAGTGAAAAGATTGCCAAAACAATCCTTGAGTAATTCTGACCTATAATTATTTGTGGAGAAAGTATGGGCTTGGTATAAAAAGCGTCTACAGTGGTAAGAAAAAAAAATTCAACCAAGTGTGGTATGTAGTAGACAAGGGCAAGAGGGTTTCCAAAAAGAGTATGGCCACCATGCCAAATCATATTGAGAAGTCTAGTAAGATGGGATGGAGTAAGCAAAATGGTGATTATTAATATTTTTTGAAAGATGTTTGATAAGATGATTAGAGCAGAAAAGCAAGATTGTATAGAGCAGATTGCATAGAAGCTTTGTATAGAGCAAAGTGAAGAAATAGAGATGTGAAATATAAAGTCCATAGTTGAATTTTGGCAGAATATATTAGAATACAGTTATGCTGATACTCAAATCAGTAATTTTCACTAATAAAAATTATAATACTCTCCAAAGCAATCTGTATCATATATATCTAATCTAAATAGGAATGCTTTTCTTATGTTTTCCATATAGGATCTTTGCGCTTGACTATTAAGAATGATTCCTGATATATATATATATATATATATATATATATATAGAGAGAGAGAGAGAGAGAGAGAGAGAGAGAGAGAGAGACTTTTTATATATATTCTAAATATATGATATAGTGGAGAAAATAAATGACACTTTTTAAAAGACACATTTGATTAAGGTAGCAAGAATTGGCTTTATCAATCCCTTTACTTTTAAGGATTTAGTTTCCTTTGACCTATTTATCACAAATTCCCATGGGAATACTGCCTTTTGTATAAGATGCTTTACAAATGTAATAAATGATCTCACAAGTGACATCTAAATTTAAATATTGTTAGGGTACACTGAAGACCAAGTCAATAAAAGGTCAAGCAAAAAATAACAAATCATAATAACAAGCTACAAGGTGATCTCGATGTTAGTGCTTTAGACATCACACTACATAAATTTGCCAACTCTGTTTAACCACATTTGTCACTGACTTGAAAAGATATGACCTGGGATTCTAATGAAAATTACTACAGGTCAATAATAAAATATGATTCTGTTTCATCTTTTTTCTGTGTTGTCCAAACAGTGGTCACTAGGTACATGTGGCTATTTAAATTTAAATTAAATAAAATTAAAAATTCAGTTCCTTAGTCACATTAGTCACATTTCATTTTTCTCTATCCAAAAAAATTTCAATTAGAAAGTATTGCTTCAAAGAGTAATCTAGGTGCATTAGAAATGAATATCCCGTATTTTATGTATAAAATGTTTATATTTACATTCATTTAAACATACCCAAAAGGGGAGAATATCCAAAAGTTTAAAAAGTCATATTTGTAGTAATGAAGTTTTAGATGTGTAAATTGTATATGTTTATATATTTAAAGGGTGCTTGTTTACAGTGTTGAAACTCTAATGACCTCCATAAATTACCCACAGAAATTCTGTGTTCCTCAACCAATCTTCCTTGTTGTAGAAAATATTAGCACAACCAGCAAGGATGTAAAGAGATTTCCTTTAAGCATGTAATTGATATTGGCATTATATTTTTATTATTAAGATGAAAACATCTACTCGAAGTCAATCAATAAATGGAAAATCAAAAACTGAAACATATGTTTTTGGAAATAGAAAATTTCCCCACTCATTTTGAAGCTTTTATTGAAGAACTCATATGAAATGGCTCTGAAAATAGTACTTTTATTAGCACTCAAACAGAATATCAACTGTTTCATTGGTATGCATGAAGTGCTCATGGGGCAAATTCATCAAACAGTCATAGAGCATGAAGAAAATATAAGTAATGAGATAGCACATATCTTTATAATTGTCTATAATAAATGCCTTTGGTACTTTATAAAACATTAGAAATGCCACAGCATGTCTATGAGACCAATTTCCCATTGCATAGAGACTTCTGTTTGGTATGTCCAGCTCTCTTCATATTGTTTTAGAATTTGAAGCTTTGTATCAAGATCTACTCTGCACTGTGACAAGGTAATCTAAATTCATCATAGAAAATCAGAAGTATAAAACCATATGTATAAATATGCATGTGTATTCACATATAAATATTTGTGTATATCCACCCATCATCTATCAGTTTATCTAGTATTATACCATAAACATTAACTAAAAGTATTTTAAAATCCATTTTAATTTCCCCCAATTTTTTAATATTGTGCTTTTTAAAATCTTTTATTTATATTTATTCATTAATTTTTAAAAAAACTTTAGATTACATAAATGTTACATTGAAAATATAGGGGAGGGAAGCAGATGTGGCTCAAGTGATTAGGTGCCTCCCTGACACATGGGAGGCCCCAGGTTCAGTTCCCACTGCCGTCTAAAAACAAGATGATGCACAATGAGCAGACAGTGAGTGCAAACAAAGAGGGGGGAGGAGAAATAAATAAATCTTAAAAAAAAAGAAAGAAAATATAGGGGATTCCCATATACCCCACCCCCTCCCCCTCCCACACTTTTCCCCATTAACATCTTTCATTCATGTGGTACATTTGTTACAACTGATGAACACACATTGAAGCATTGCTACTAAACATGATCTATAGTTTACATTATGGTTTACACTAAGCACCACACAATTTTATAGGTTTTGACAAAATGTATAATGGCCTAGATCCATCATTGCAATATCATGCCGAACAATTCCAGTGTTCCATGTTATACCTATTTTTCCCTCTCCCTACCCTCAGAACCTCTGGTGACTACTGTCTTTATATCAATGTTACAAGTTCTTCCATTACTAGAATAATAATGTCTACTTTAGTCCATACTTGCAATTCCCCCATTATGTTTGTTTGTTCCTCTGTCTTGAGGGTTTGGGGATGATGATGCCCACTCTGCTTCCAACTGAGAGGAGTTTGGATCCCTTGGGGCAGATGGATGGAACTGTCTTGCTTGCAGTTGTAGATACTCTGTGTTTTGCGGGATGGATGTTGTCCATCATCATCCTTTTGTTAGTTGTCCTGGGTGAATCCAATGAACTGGAGAGTAGGTGTAGCAACTCTGCTGAGATTCAGGGCTCAACCAGTATATGAACAGGCAGAAGATTTAAGTCTCTGGGACACATATTTAATGGGTATAGTGTTAATTATAGGTTTAAATAAAAGGGGAGTAAGAACCATATGTAGGAAAATTATAAATGAGTCTAACTCTGATACATTGGGAGGATAGATTATCATAATATTCCAAGTTAAGCCCCCAAACAAGGTGCCAATTTCCTAGGGTTTTTTGCCCTGCCTACAGTGAGTCTAAAGCCCTCAGTAGACCCCTGCCTGAGGCACTGTTTACTGCAGCAGTCAGTGAGATCCTTCTGAGATATGCATAAGTGTAACCTCTGGAATATCCTCCTGACTCACTTTGAAATCTTTTAGCCATAAAAACTCATTTGAATTTAATATTCCCCCTTTGGTCAAGGTCTTTTTCCAAATGCATTACTAGTTGGTGCTTGGTAATAATCCCTTAGTGCCAGGGAGACACATCCCTGGGAGACATGCCCCATGCTGGAGGGAAGGTAGTGAGTTTATATATTGAATTTGGCTTAGAGAAAGGCCACATTTGAGCAACAAGGAGGCTTTCAGGAGGTAACTTTTAGGCAATATATAATACTAGGCTAACTTTCAATTTCACAAGAACGATTTTCATAAGTAGAGGCATCAATACCAAGGGCCTGGCATATTGGTCTGTCTTCCTTTGCTAGGCACTGCCCATGTACGCTAGGGATTCTTGCCACTCTATTAGAGAATGTAGCACGACACCCCAGGATGGGAATTCAATATTCTTTTGGTTATGGTGTGGGTCTCCACTCATTGAGACAACACCCCATGACCACTTGAACACACTCATATTCTGTAGAGTCATGCCCCACGTGTACCCCTCCCCACACATCTCCCCACCACTGACAACCGGCACCAGTGATCCTCCCCTGCCACGGTTATGACCCTTCTGCAATCCAAAACCTCACCCCAAAAAGAAAAAAAAATAAATGAAATAATTTTAAAATAATAACAAATAAAATACAAAAAAAATATTTTTTTGCATTGTGTCTGTCATCACCATAAAATTTGTTTTTTAGTTTGTTCATTAGATGGGATCATGTCTTCCTTTATCTTACTATGGCTTGTAGTTTTTTTACTGGTATCTAAGCATCTGTTTATCTTGATGGGCTTATTCAGATGAATAGCTTCTCTTTCTACTCTAGGGTTTTATTTATTTTGTTTTGTGTTAAGGTTCTTCTTTGACACTTGGTTCCACTTATTCTATATCCTTTTAGTTGTCCATGTTTCCCTGAAAAGAACATTAATACCATAGAAAAGGAAAGGCAGAAGTAGAGGAAAGGAATAGTGGTAATTTTTTAAAAAGATAGAAAAGGAACTAAAAAAGAGCCAGGAAAAATTAATAAGTAATGTGTGAAAAATTTTAAAAATACAAAGGAATAAGAATACAAAAGGTGGAATAAAAAATTTAAAAAAATAGGATAAAATAAAAAACCAGAAAGATGGGAAAAGAAAAAAAAATGAAGACCAAACAAGAGAAGGTGGAATGAAAGAAAAGCAATGGAAGAGGAAAACTTGAAAGAAAGAAAGAAAATAAATAAAGAAATTAAGGTGAAAAAAGAAGGAAAAGAAAAAAAGAAAACATGGAAAGAGAGAAAAATAAAAACAAAAAACAACCCAGGAAAATCAGACTTCCTTATTAGACCACTAGGAACTGTCTCAGGCTTCCATTGGTCATCATTCAATCACCCTGCAGCCTACAATCCACTGGTAAGGTGCCCAGTTTTAGAGAATAAAATAAAGATTAAATAATAATAATAATAATAAATAAAAAAATATCAAACCAAAAAACCTAAAAAAAACCCACTTCAGTCTATAAGTTCCCTGTTACTAGGTGCCAGCTGAGTATCTGACTACCCACTGGATCACTCTCTGGATCCCTTCTCTTAGGGGTACCAGGGACCTATGTGAGGTAGGCATTCATCCACTGAGCTACCCCTACTCCACAGGCTAGGTAGGCTTCTGAAAGCTTATCTGCCTCTCATCCCCTTTCATCACCTGAGTGAGATGGGATTCTAACAGTCTGAAGACTATCTTTCCTGGCTTCCTTCTCCCCAAGGCTGTTAGGCACCTGTCAGCCCACCCCCTCACTGACCTAGTTCCTCTCTCTCCCTGGGTCATGGGTGTGACAGCCTACCTGATCTAATCCCCTCTCTCCTCTCCCTGGGGCCACTTCAGCTCTGGCTGGGGTCTTATTTCCCCCTCTTTTATGCCCCGCTGCCATCTTCCCTTCCCCTTATATTTCTTTCTCTCTGAGTTTGCTGGGTGCTGGTCCCACACCTATTTGCCCTTCACCTCCCCCATGGATGGGTCTCTTTCAACCTCCACTTGTAGCTGGATTGGCTACAGCCAAGATTCAAAGTGGGCTCAGTTGGCCAAACTCACTGAAGTGAAACCACTCTCCACTCTTCCTCCCAGGGAATGTTCTTTCTCAGTCATCTGCAGTGAGCCAAGGGTTTTACTGCAGTGAGCCTAGGCTATTCTCCTAGGGTGGGGTATATGTGCTGCTCCCAGCCACAGGGGCAATTAACTCAATGTTTTCGTTTGGCCTCTTTGTGAAATGCAATGATTTTCTGTTGTCATATCAAATCCACAGGACTTCTAATGGAATAAATGACAAAACAGCTCCTCTTTCTGTCCCTCTCACTCCTAGATAATGTGAAGCATTTTCCTGGTCTGCAGATCCCCAAAGCAGCTCCCTTGGGTACCCAATTTTTATTTTTAATACCAGTCCCTATTTTCTCTATAGAATCTCTGATATTTTTCTTTGTTGTTGTTGTCCATGTCACAATTACTCTCAGGTAAGTAAAATGTAATTCATTTATGATTTTTATTAATTCAGAAGTTAAAGCAAGAATGATTTAGTTAAATAAAGCACATATGCTAGGACATTTTTCAAAGGATGGTTAAAATTGTATTAAATTCCATTTCACTATGTGATACAACTAACAAAAATATCTCTTTCTTTTTTCTACCTTCTTAAATTTAGGAATATTTCTGTTTTTATATCACTTTGGATCATAAGTTCATCATAAGCTATATTTCTCAAAAATTTTTCAAGCATGGCCTTAGAACTTACATAATTTAGCCTGCTGAATTTTTTTTTAATTTGGCAATTGCAACTTTTGTTTATGATTTTCAATAGCTAATGCCACAAAATATATGATAAAATTGTATTAAAAAACAGACTTGATAAATGTTTATTCCTTCAGTGTAGGTGTTTCAATGCATTAATGCAAATTGTAAATCTGATGGGATCACTATGCAATAAGCTGACAACACAGAATTAATCAAAAGTATTCATAAGGACCTAAATTCTTGATGAGGAAAATATTTTTGCTTTATTTATTAACCAATGAATATCTTATCTGGCTTTATTGTGTGTGTGTTTGTGCTTTTAATTTTGATTTGTGAATAAGGAATCTCCATTGCATTATTTAATTTTTAAAATTTTAACAGCCTTATTGAATATAAATTATATACCATAAATTTCATCAGGTGTAAATGTAAAATTCAGTGATTTTATTAAATTTATAAAGTTGTGCAGTCATTATCACAATTTACTTTTAAAACATTTATTTCTCCTAGGAGATATGCTGTGTTTGACAGTGACTCCCACCCCAGCCCCAGGCCAAAGCTGATCTGTTTCCGTCTTTGTAGATTAACCTTTTCTAAACATTCCAAAAGCACGCAATATGCTATTTGTTTTTTGTACCTTTATTCATTGTTTTTGAGGATCATTGTTGTTTGAGGAACATCTATGTTGTAGGATGCATCAGCAATATTTTTTTCCTTTTCATTGATTAATACAATTCTATTGAATGGGTATACCACATCAAATTTATCTATTCACCAACTGATGGACTTTGGATTGTTTCATATTTTAGGTTTTTATGAATAAGGCTGCTATTAACATTCACCTAAAAGATTTTGTGTGAGGATATGTTTACATTTTTCTTGGGTGATAAGTTTATGTTTAATGTTTTAAGGAAGATCCAAGGTGTTTTCTAAAGCCGGTCTCCCATTCTACATTCCCACTAGAAGTGTATGAGGTTCCAGTTTCTCCACATCCTCAGTGGCTCTAATTAAAATGATTCTAGTAGATATGAAGCAGTATCTCATTGTGGCTTTAATGACTAATTATAATGGGCATCTTTTCACATGTTTCTTATATATTTGTATATCCTTCTAGGAGAATTATCTATTCAAATCTTTTGCTCTTTTTTAAAAAAAATTTTTTTTTTCTGAATACTAAGATGTATGAGTCTTTTATCAGATAAATGATTTGCAAATATTTTCCCCCAGTCTGTGTCTTGTTTTTTTCATTTTCTTTATAGCATGATTTAAACTATTAAGAATTTATGGACAAACCCAAGGTCAGAAAAGCTTTTCCTGTGTTTTGTACTTGAAATATTGTCATTTTAACCCTTCATTTATGTCTGTGATCCATTTTGAGTTAATTTTTGTGCAATCTGTGAGGTTAGTGTCTAAATTTATATTTTTGCATATGGACATCCAATTGTTCCAGCACCATTAGTCAAAAACACTATCCTTTCCTTATTTAATTGCCTTGTATTCTTCTGTCAAAGATCAATTGGCCATAACTGTAAATTACTTAATTACTGATTATGGTAATTTATGTCTTCTTCTTTTCTCTCTGTTATTATTTTGGTCTCACTAAAGGTTTGTCAATCTTGAATCTTGCTGATAATTTCCAAGATTCACATTTTGTTTTCATTGACTTTTCTATTTTTTGGGTTTTTAATTTTTTATTTCATTAATTTCCATCTAATTGTTACTGTTTTTGCTTTTGCCTGTTTTAGCTTTACTTTTTTAGCTACTTAAAGTGGAATCTTTGCAGTGTAATGACAAATAAATGTTTTCATTAGAAGCTTCTCTTCAGCAAGCCAGCCTATCACTTTATAATCACATGTTACCCAGTGTTTGCTGGAGGAATTTCCCCCACACAAGTATGTACCTCAACATTTTATGGTAATGTATCCCAGCTTGCTAGGTTTTCCAGGTTGAAAATTGGTATTATTAACAGGAAGTAAAGCTAGACTGTGTAATATCTTTAAAATACAATTCCTTTTTAGAGTTTCATATTTATGGTTTATAATTATATAAGAAAATTTTATTAAACTACTATTACATATTTTTTAAATATAGTTTTTATTTATTTTTAAAAGATACTTAGATTATATAAAATGTTACATAAAAAAAAAATAAGGGATTCTTATATGCCCCACTCCCCAAACCTCCCACTTTTCCCTACATTAACAACTTCTTTCATTAGTGTGGTACATTCATTGCAATTGATGGACGCATTTTGTAGCATTGCCACTAAGGATTATAGGTTACATTGTAGTTTACACTCTCTCCCACTCAATTCTGTAGGTTATAGCAGGATATATAATGGCCTGTATCTGTAATTGCAATGTCATTCAGGTCAATTACAAGCCCTGAAAATGCCTCCATATTACACCTCTTTTTCCTTCTCCCTGACTTCAGCACCTCCAGTGGCCACTGTCTCGACAATGTCTACAGTAGAATACCAGTAAGTCTATTCTAGTCCATACTTTATTCCCCAATCCTGAGGATTCTGGGATGGTGATGCCCACTCCACCTCTAATTGAGAGGGGACCCATATGGCTGATGGATGGGATGCTCTTGCTTGCAATTGTAGACTCTCTTGGTTCCTTGGTGTGGTGGTTGTCCATCCTCACCTCCTTGTTCGTTGTCCTGGGTGAGTCCAATGAACTGGAGACTAGGTGTTGCAACTCTGCTGAAGCTCAGGGCCCAGCTGGCACATGGACAGCTCAGAGATTCAAGTCTCTTGGACGTACACCTACAAACTCCAGAACCAACTATAGGTTCAAATCAAAAGGACAGAAGAGGCATTTGTAGAGAAGTCACATCTGAGACTAACTCTGTCATATTCCAGAGCACAATCTCCAAAGTAGGGTCCACTGGCAAGGCACCAAACTCCAGAGTTATCTGCCATGACTGTAGGACCTGGGTGTCTCCGGAGCACTCAGGAACTCCACTGTTTGGGATAGTATCTACTTTGGCCATCTATGAGATCCTGCTGAGACGTTACCTCTCTGCTGAACTCCCGACTCACTTTGAAGTCTCTTATCCATATAAACTCATTTGTCTTTACCTTTTCCCCCTTTTATTCAAGGTCTTTTTCCAGTTGTATCACCAGCTGATGCTTGGTAGTAATCCCTTGGTGCCATGGAGGCTCATCCCCAGGATTTATTGTATTTTAATAGAGTCCCAAAATAACTTGTTCTCAAGTAGAAATGAACAGGAAATTTTAATGCTGTTCTACCTCCATCAGAATGCCAAAGTTAATGCCACTGGTTGTTATAATTTAGGTATAAAAATTGCATTGTGGTTTAGGTATAAATTTCTGCTTAATGTTGGTAGATAGGAATTATTATTATTTTTTGTCTTTTTGTGTTATTTTAGGCTTTGTATTATAGAGAGAGAGTGTGTTCAAAGTTTGACTGCCAAGAATTATCAGAGAAGACAATACCAAGGGCCTGAAGGAATTCTCTGAACCTAGTGAGACTGATCACTAGGCTGGTATACTCCTCTCAAGGTAAATATCTTAGATACAAACATAGCAGTGGGTTGGTTAGACTTCTAGAAAGAATTTTATTATCAACTCAAAAATTTTATGCAATGACTTGACTTTGTTTAAAAGAAAGTAGGCACAGATATTAAATGCTTCTTTACCAGGACACAGTAAGATTATATTGACAGAGCTTGGGTCTGACATAATTAGGTCTTAAAAATACAAGGAAATCTGAATTTTCTGAAAATCCCATGGGCTAATTATTAGTGTTTTGAAAAAGGAAATAGGAAATTCAAAACTGAGATGCATATTATGAAAATAGAGTGGGTGGGGGAGTGAACAATCCCTCTATGAAATTGACATCTGTGGAAATTTTAGATGAGGGGGATGGAATTCACATTTTTAGGTCACAGTCGCTGTGCTTGATTTCTTATAATCCCTCATTTACTGCCACATAGAAACTCTGAAGCAGTTTTTATTAATCCAAAATATTAGAAATGAAGCAGCTCAGGAAAGCTAAGTAACTTTGCCAAGTTCACAAAACTAGTAACCTGCAAAGCTAAATATGAAACAAATATGACTGACATCAAAGTGCTGTTTCTATTGCTTATGACAAATGGAGTTAGATCTAATTGGTTTTCAGCAATAAAATTCAGCTTATGTTGAAACCAGTTTTCTTTGTGCCATCAACATCTTTCTCTCTACCTGATACTCAGTAAAAGTTTTATTGAAATTGGTTTGAAGTTGCTTTTTATTTTATTTTTTGTTCTCTTCTACCAAAATGTAGTCGTAGAACTTTACCCAATAAATATACCTGTCATATATTTAGACTTCTGAACCCAAAAACCTTTATTTATTAAGAATTTCAAACACTAAAATAGTTGATAAAAGGAAAGGCATATCATAGAACAAATAGATTTTTAAATACCTTTCAAATCATACCACTCCAATGACTAGCTATTATGCCTAGCTTAACATTTTATATTTTCAACAATATTTCCTATATATACTTTGTGAGCAAGGTGGGTGGGTTAGGAAATGCATTTCAGTTGCTCAAAGCTTGGCCCTGGCTAAGAGAGACATATTTCTTCAGAGGAAATGAGTTGTCCCCTGAAAATGCTGATAAGCAGGTTTCTGATAGCATAATTCACGGCAAAATGTAAAAAACATTGCCTTTAGAATAATATAGATTCAAGTTCAATCTCAGTCCATCCATTCAGTACATTTGTGATTTGTGACCTTGGGCAATTTACTTAATCAATAATTCTTGTTTTTTTTTCATTAAGGAAAATAATGATGAACAGGTATCTTATGAAAAAATTCGATAATTTTTGAAAATGGTCTTGACCAATCTTTGACACAAAGTGGATGTTTATAACATTTTAGTTTCCTCTTCCATCAGCAGTCCCTTTTGGTAGTCATGTTTAAATAAAGCCAGAAGATAAATGATTTCAGAAATATTGTGCAAATAATCTGTCATATAAAAGCTCAGTAAATGCTTAAACAAATTCAACAAGACTTACACTAGTTTTCCAGTTATATAGCTTCCAATTGCGTTACTGTTTAGTGTGATTTATAATCTTTACCTTTCAGTTTTCTATAATCCATTTTTCAATGTCACCTTGGTCAATAAACGTAAAACTCTAATTTTGAGTTTCACTAAAACAACAATTAAGAAATACCATTTCAGTGTCTTAACATTTAGCTCAGAAAGCTATTACAGCTCTTCCATGAACTATGATTCCGAGAGTCAGTGTGAGTCTGCTGTTCGCTATAGCTGTGGTTTGCTGGGATTTTTAGATCAAGACATTACATCTGGTTTTAGGAAAGATCTCCATGTTTAGCATCTAAATTACAGATCATAAGGCAATTCTTGCCTTGGCTTGCTAGTTCCAGATGGATAGATTCTACTTACACAGTGTTCAATTCCCTATTTCAGTTTGTCATTTCTCTAACAATGCTCAGCATCCATGCAATTTGGTCACGGACCATCTGAACTAAATTGCAAGACTCTCCTGAGAAAGGATATATCACTAGGAGCAAATGCCCGTGAAAGCCTTTAGAATATTTTCTAATCACGGTCTAACCCTCCAGCATCTTACTCTTTGTTTTCTCACTGTAATGAACCAAAACACCATGATGAAAGCCTGAAAGCTAAAAGGATTATTTTTAAGTTTCAAATTCATTTTTTTGTATCTGTTGCACTTACAGTCTTGTTTAGGTTGTTCCCATTGCTACAGTCTAATTTCCAAAGGAAATGACTTCACTTTATCTATATAAAGCTTTTCCTTTCAGTTTAAGAAGAGTTATCTGTAACTTTCATAGCTCAAGCTAAGTGCTAAGTTGATTTGGCTTCTACCACGCAACAGCCATCAAGATTTACCCAAGGACAGGTAGTGTCTCGTAGGTGCACAAATTTGATGGCTTAGAAACACAAGAGCAAGGAAAGGGAAATAATCTGGAGATTTTTCACATCACTTATACACATCTACTCTATAATACTGCTATAGAATTACTAACACCTTTGAAAAATGTTTTCTGTTTTAAAAAGGATTATGATAAAAATGTCATTAATCTTCTGGTACTTTATATTTCCATTAAATAAAGCACATTAAAAATAAACTCAAGTCATTTATATTGGCCTTATCCCCTTTAAACTTCTCTTTAGATGACATAGGGATCAAAGGTCCAAAACCAATATGATTTGGACAGATATTTTAGATTTCAAGGTAATCATGGTGATTACAGAATTGGTTTTATTTCAGTGTCATTATATAGTGATATACTGGTTGCTTGTCAGTTATTTTAGCTGTTTTAAATATCTGGAATATGACTAATGTTTTTCCTGTGATTATAAAGATAGCTGTTATCTGTATTAACTTTTTAAATAAAATAAAAGTGCATTAAAAAAACCCTATCTTGCTTAAAAGTCTTCCAAGTTTTTGTATTATTTTAATTATCTTTTGGGGTTCTAGTGAGCTTAAGCATTACTGTGCTTTACTTAGTACTATTAATCATTTGTGCTTCCTAACAGCCAGTTAGGACCTTCATCTACTTCTAGAGCTCCCAGCCTTAGAATGTCAATTTAGGGTATATTAAAGATATCTGAATAAAGATATGGAAGTAATAAGGATGGAGAGGACCATGGCAAATCCACAGGTCTAATTTTGAACCCTTCTCCTAGAACCAGATCATCTACTTTGTCTTGCCCTCTCAACTTTCACCCTTCTGTGTGCCTGGGTTGGGAGATTAACTATTTCTACAGACAACAGGATTTTGCATGATACCTATTACTTCCATGTAATTTAAATGAAAATGAAAAGTTTGGAGATGCCATATAATTATTATATCATTAATCTGAGAAATAGAGAGCAATAATTAAGAAATGTTTGAAAAAGTATTGCAATGGGGTGGAGGGACTTTGCTTACTAGAAATTAAAATATTATAAAACTAAAAAAATTAAATAATTGGAGTTAATAGTTTTTGGCTATTGTAAATAATGTCATGAAGACTATTTGTTGATGAGTCTTGGTGTGGTATAATGGAGTATTGAATTGCTGGGTCATAGGATAAGTGTATTTGTAATTTTATGAGATACTGCCCAAGTATTTTATAAAGTGGCTGTACCATCTTTCATCACTACAAGCAATATATGAAACTTTTAGTTGCTCCCTAACCTCACAAAGCTTATTACTGTCAAGCATTTATGTTTTTTATTAATAATTTTAATTATTTGAATGGATATGTAGTTATATCTCATTGTAATATTAATTTGAATTTTACTGATGACTATATGCTATTGAGAAACTTCTGATGTAATTATTGGGAATCATTGGAATCTCTTTTGAGAAGTGTCTGATCACATATTTTGCCGCTTTTAAAAAATAGGCTTGACTTTCTATTACTGAGTTATAAGTATTTTTTATATAGTCTGGACATATGACCTTTGTCAGATGTGCAGTTCACAAACATTTTCTCCTGATCTATGGCCAAACTTTTAATTTTCTTAATGGTGTATTACAAAGTATATTAGAAAATAATTTTAGTATAATTTATCAGTATTTTATTTTATTATTTGTACATTTTTATGGCTCATCCACGAAATATTTACCTAACCCGAGGACACAAAGATTTTTTTCAAATGCTCCTGCCAGTGATTTATATTTTCCACCCTTATGTTTATAACTATGTTCTACTATGAGTTAATTTTTGTGTATGGCATGAGGTAAGGGTTGAAGTTCGTTTTTTCCCTTAGAGATATCCAATTGTTCAGCAATATTTGCTGAAAAATATCTATCTTTCACCAATGAATTATTTGGGCACCTTAGTAAAATGAATTTACCATATTTGTATGGGTATATTTCTGGATTTTCTTTTTTTTCATTCATCGATGTTTATTCCTAGGCTGGTACTAGAGTTTTGATTGCTGTAGATTTACAATAATGCTTGAAATTTGAGAGAATTATCTTCTTTGTTCTTTTTCAAAATAATTTTGACAATTTAAGGTATTTCATATTTCCTTATACATTTTATAATTTTATTCCCATTTTCTACAAATGACTTTCTTACATTTGGGTTCAGTTTGCCTAAAATCTCAATTTGATGAGAACTGCCTTTTTAAAACAATATTGAATCATCCAATTCATGGAACATACATAACTGTCCACTTATAAACATTTCCTTTAGATTTTCTCAGCAATATTATATAGTTTTAGTTGTATAGATCTATTCAGGTTTTCTATTTCTTCTTCAGCCAGTTTTGTTAATTAACATATTTCAAGGATTTTGTTCATTTCTTCTAACATGATGAAATTATTAGCATAAAGTTGTTCACATTTTTCATTATCATCTTTTAATATCTTGAGAAACTGTAGTGATGTCTTTTCTTTTATTCCTGAGAGGTTCTCTCCCTCCCTCTCCATTTCTCTCTCTCTCCCTCTCTGGTTGGATTGCATTGGGTTTTTTTTAAGATTTTTTTTTTCAGAATCAACCCTTGGGTTTGCTAATTTTCTATACATACATTATGTTTTCAATATCATTCTTTCTTTCCTTTTAACATGAAATCTATGGTTATTCATATCTTTCTTCTTTTACAAATAGTATCTTTTCTCTACAGTTGTCTTTAAGATTTTTTCCCTTATACTTGGCCTCAGCAATTTGTTTATGGTATGCTATAAGGTAGCTTGCTTTGTGTCTTCTATTTGGTTTATTGAGATTTTTGGATTAATGGATTGATACTTTCAAATTTGTACTAAAAAAGGCAGTTATTTCTTCGTAGTTTTTTCTCTGACTAGCCCCCCTCACTTTTCTTTTTCTAGAACTCAACTGTAAATGTATTAGATCATTTGATATCCTACAAGACATTGAGATTCTGTTTATTTTTCTTTTGGTCCTTTTTCTATTTGTTTTACTCTGAACAGATTCTACTGCTATCGCTTCATGTACATTGATAATATTTTTCTGAGATTTCAATGTTAACCCTACCAGTGAAGTTTTTATTTCCGATATTGCATTTTGCATCTCTAGAAGATCCATTTGGTCTTTTTTATATCTT
The DNA here is from genome assembly GCA_029593785.1 of Cabassous unicinctus. Taxonomy (NCBI): domain Eukaryota; kingdom Metazoa; phylum Chordata; class Mammalia; order Cingulata; family Chlamyphoridae; genus Cabassous; species Cabassous unicinctus. Next base: position 39,998 of record JAQZBX010010018.1, read on the forward strand.
CCATTTTTATTTTCATCATTATCATGTAGTCATGAGGACTTCTACTCTGGTTGGTGTTTGAACTTCTACCCATCTATGTGAGCTCAGGAAAATATTCAGCTCTTACCTGTCCATTGACTTCATGCTGAACATCCTGGACCTAGTACTCAGTAGAGAAGCAATGGAACCTCTATGTGGATTTCCAGAATTCTATTTCTGAATAGTTCACTCCTTTCCAGAACTGTGACTTACAAGTTTCAGCTGCCTCATTCTTCCTGTACCATGATCTCTGTCTCTTCAACTAAACAAAGCCACCGAGTGCTCTGTGTTCTCCCAATCTGTGTCTAGATTTGAAAATTGCCTCCAGGCAGAAAGCTAGAAAATTGTATTCCTCATCTCATTTGTTTCCTTTCTCTAAAGATCATAGTCCTAACTTGTTTATTGTCCAATTTTTAGTTGTTTACAGAGGAAGGTAAGTCTTGTTCTTGTCATTCCCTCATATCCAGAAGTGGAAACTGCCTTTGTCTTTTTGATGAAATGCTATTATAAAGGCATTATGATTTTGCTCTTTGAAGTGCCAATTGCATTGGAATGATGTAGACAAATGATTTAGACAAATATACCTTTGAATTACTTGACACTTTTAATCACTTCAAGTCTTTCTTTTTTCCCCCAAGTCTCTGTTTGCTCATTAAATAGTTCCTCCAACTAATTCTTACGTGCTTATATTCGTCAGGAATCCATCTTTAGGATAGCTTCTATTATAAAAGAATAATAGCTGGATATGATATGCTTTGCACCCCTCCCCAACCCCCACAATCTATTTTCTTCCATTCTCTTCCCTGCTAATTATTCCATAAGGCTGACTTCTATGATCTGCTTCTGATTTGGCTGGGTCAATGGGAAGGCCCAGCAGAAGATTAAAAGGTAGGAAGAGAGAGGGTTAGGGGTATTTGTTCTTCCTATTCTCTCCATAGGGAGTTCTGACAGCAATTTTAGTACACTGGAAGTAGGCAGTGTGGATTTATAATCAGCTCTACCACTCTAGAAGGCAAATTTGGGTGAGTTTTGTTTGTTTGTTTGTTTGAATGCCTTAGTTTCCTCACCAAATGGATATAATCATAGTACTTCTTCACAGAGCCTTTGGTAGTGTTAAATGAGCTAACATTTATAAAGTGCTTGGAACAGTGGTGAACACACGGCAAACACTCAATAAGTATTAGACAACTCAAATTTACCATGACAAATATTGAATTCCTTAGCTTAACAAATTATGGAATAATTACCTTAAAAAAAATTCTGTCCAGGCACATTTATCTTATTTAATCCTAAAATAAACTAACTCAATTTTTTCTCCAATGTTCAGAAAGATAAATAAATGAGCACAGATTGGTTAAATGACATGACCAAGGTGTCCTTGTTAATGAAGAAAATGAAGGAAAAAATGCTTGGTTATATTCATATCTCATAAAACTAAATCCCATATTATTTTTTACCTTTAGCATTATATAGTACCTTCTTTGCCTTTGCTACAAAATGTTACAATAGTACTGCTAACTATAGCTTATTAGTTACATTAGTTATATTTTTCCATGTATCACAGTATTTTTAACACCTTGTAATAGAGGAACATTCTTGTATTTGCATTATTAACCGCAATCCTCATCTACCACGCAAATCCCTATACTATACACTTCTTAGATTATCCTCTAGTTGTCTTTCAAATTAACATTACTCTGCATAGACTACCTCTTTCAGCCACAATCACATTTATAAATGAGCAGTGTTAGTTATACTTATTATAATTTGGTACCATCAACTCTATCCATTTCCACATATTTACAATCGACCTTGTTAAACATTCTGCATACATTCAATATCAATTTGCTAACCTTCTACTTTCTTAATATCTCTCAAATATGCATTTACTCTTTCTTTCCCCTGATTTGTTTAGGCCCTCTTCATTTCATCTCTGGATTATGGTAATTTCTAAACTAGCATTCTTTGCTCGAGTGCATCCCTCATATTTTTGCCAAAATTGGCTTTGGTTCTTTAATGTGGCAACTTAGTTTAATAAAAGCTTTAAGCACCTCTTCTATATGTTATAGAGGGGAGAATTGTCAAACACATTGCCTTGCCATGTAAAGTCCTTCAATTTCTGGTGGTTTTCATTCCTCCACTGGACTTATTTTACGCCTTTGTCAAAATTAATTGGGCATATTTGTGTGGTTCTATTTATGGGCTCCTTATTCTGCTCCATGGTTCTACATGTCTAGCTCTCCACCAATATCACAGTGTCTTGATTACTTTAGATATATAGCAAGACTTAACATCAGGAAGAGATTCCTCCCTCCCGATTCTTTGTTAAAATTGTTTTGTCTATTCTAGGGCATTGGCAATTCCATATAAATTTTTTAGTAAGCCTGTCTGTGTCTACAAGAAAAAACTTTCTAATATTTAGATAAGAATTGTGTTAAATCTATAGATCAATTTGGGGTGAATTGGCATCTTTACTATATTGAGTGTTCCAGTATCATAAGCCTAGTATATCTCTCCAAGTATTTAGGTCTTCTTTGATGTCTTTCATCAACATTTTGTCATTTTCATCATACAGATTCTGTATCTGTTTTATTAGAATTATACTTCAGGATTTCATTTTTATATAGTAATATTGTAAATGAGATTGTATTTATTACTTTGGTTTTCACTTGTTTGTTGTCAATATAGAGAGATGCAGTTGATTTGCATGTGTTAATCTTGTTTTCTGTGACCTGACTAGTTCTAGGACCTTGTTAGATCTGGGAGATGTTTTTGTTGATTCCCTGGAGTTATATATAATCATGCTTTCTTCAAATACAGACATTTTTATTTCTTCATTTCCAAGCTTTATGAATTTATTCATTTTTCTTGCCATAATACAATAACAAAGTGGTTCTACTACTATGCCATCAGTTATGAGAATAAATTTTTTTAAAGTCCTTATTTTAGAGGGAAAACATTCATTATTTTACCATTAATTATGAAGTTAGTAGTTTTTTTTTTCTAGATTCTCTTTATGACAGTGAGGATATTCACATCTGAATGCACTGAGAATTTTTACCATGAATGGACACTGGATTTTCTGAAGTGCTTTTTTTCTTCAATTGATATGATCTTGTGATTTTTTTCTTTTGCCTATCAGTATCATGGAATAAATTGATTGATTTTTACTATTTAAAAAAAACCTTGCATTGCTTGAATAAATTTTACTTTGTCATTGTGTATTATTTTTTACATATGGTTGGATTCACTGTGCTAAAACTTTATTGATGCCTTTTGTATCTAAGTTTATGCAGGATATTTGTCTTTCCTTCCTTTCCTTTTCTATTCTTTTCTTTTGGGCTGTCTTTGTTTTGTTGTTGTTGTTATTGTTGTTTTGGTATCAGGTTAACACTGGACTAATAATATGAGCTAGGAAGAGTTCTCTAATCTTCTGCTTTCTGAAAGGGATTGTGTAAAATGAGTGTTAATTCTTAAATGTTTGGTAAAATGTCCAATGAAAACATATGTGCATGAAGATTTCTTTTTTGTAAATGTTTAATTAAAAAATGAAGCTCTTTTTAAAGTATAAGGCAATTTCAGTTATCTATAGTTTTGGTAGTTTGTGGTTTTTGAAGAATTGGTCTATTTGTTTGAAATTATCCAATTTTTTTTAGTGTAAAGCTGATTGTAGTATTTCATTATTATCTTTTTAGTGGCTACAAAATCTGTTATGATATTACTGTTTCATTCCTGATATTGGTGATTTGTCTCTTTTCTTTATATCTTCATTAATCTTGCCAGAAGTTTATCAATTTTAGTGATTTTTTAAACTAACCAGTATTTTGTCATTCATGTTTCTTCTTTACCTGTTGTCCATTTCATTGATTATTGCTTTTATCTTTATTATTTCATTTCTTCTACTTGGTTTAGGTTTAGTTTGCTCTTCTTTTTCTAATAGGAACTTATATTATTGATTCAAGACCTTTCCTCTTTTATAATATAGGTATTTACTGCTATACATTTCCCACAAATTTTGATATGCTGTTCTTACATTTTTATTCAGTTCTATGAGTAATTAAAAATGTCCTTATTTATGTTATTAACTTCTAAATCTATTCCATTATGGTCAGAAAACAGAAATCAATCAAAAGTATTGATTATTTCAATCCTTTAAAATTTGTTAAGGCTTTTTATACTACCCTAGATATGGTTTATCTTGCCACACATTCCATCGGAACTAGAAAAGAATGTGTATTCTGTTGCAGGGTGGAGTAATCTCTAAATGACAAGTAGACCCTCTTGGTTTATACTGTTGTTCAGCTTTTCTATATACTTGTATAGTTTTCTTGGTGGTTGCTCTAGTTATTACCATATACACATGTAACTTATTACAGCCTACTCATATCAATGTTTTAAAACTTAGAGAAACATGTAGAAAACTTACTTCTCTAGGTCTCTTGATTTTCCCCACTTTTAAAATATAATTGTTTCATAGGGGATTGTGGGAAGATGGCAACAGACTAACAGGCAGAGCTGAATGCTCTCACAAAAACATTGAAGAAAGAGTCAAAAGCTGTCTGAGGGATCTGCTTTGGGGGTCAGCAGACCAGGACAGTGCTACACAACTCCCAGGAGGGTAGGGACAGAGAGACAAAGAAGCCAAAATGACAAACGTGAGTTACCAAGCCCCTGTGGTGGCTGGGAAGGGCTCAACACCTCCACCTCCAAGATATTAAGCTGGAGTAAAACCCCTGACTCATTGCAGCCAACTGAGAGGGAAACAGACATCTTCTTCCCTGTCAGCTATTTCAAGGGAAAAGGAAGGGGAGGTCAGGGTGCTTTTCTTCAGTGAATTTGGCCAGCAGAGCCTGATTTGAATTGCCAATCTGAGATTCAACACAGGAACACAAGAAGGTCAAGACTGAAACACCTCCATGGAAAGACGTGCTGACTAGCATCATCTGCTTCCAGGTTTGGAAACTGAATGGACAACAACTGTTCTCTGCTCTCTCTGTATTCAACCCCTGGGAGAAAATCTGTGCCCCAATAGTGAGTCCCTGGCCCAATTTTGAAAACTTAAGCTAGTCAATTTTAAAGACACAGAATAAGTTGAACCAAATATCAAAGAAGTGCTATGAAAAAAAAAAACAAAACACAACA
>JAQZBX010010019.1:0-37560 GCA_029593785.1 Cabassous unicinctus
TTTTCTCCATATCAGTAAAACATTGCTCCATCCAGTGCTATGTGAGACATGCTTCTGCTGGTGACACCAACACCTACATTGGAATTGGTTGGCATTTCTTTAGGTGACTTTGTTTCTGAATGACAGCTTGATATAGCCAGCTGGATCACCAAAAAGCATACCATGGCATAGTGGAGGATTTAGTGATTGGCAGTTCAGTCATCACGGGCTGTACTGACTCTCTGGGAGATGATAGGCTGACTGAGGAGCTGGCCTCCCTCTGGGCATGTGGGGACAAGTGAGATGAAGCATTATCCCTGTTAATGGGGATGAATTAATGCAGCAGATAAGGGTGGAGATGAGGAAGGCAGGTTCTAGTAAAAGTAGGGAAACTCTTCCTTGGCTCCGGGATGCCAGTATGCTACCCCACAATGACTCACCCCCAAAGGGGCTCAAAAGTCCCAATTGAATCTAGAGGAGAGCCTGGGGCCCCCTTGTGGAGAGCTTTACCAGATCTGGCTTGTTTGCAGGCCCCAGGTTTGGTTTGTTCTCATTCAATGCATAACAATTGATGGCTTTGTTACAAACCAAGCTGATAATGAGGACTTTATCTGAGAACAACATATGGATGATAAAAGACGGATAACAGCAGAAGTCATGGGAAGGTCATGCAGCTCATTTGGAACAATTGTTTGAAGAGAAAGTATAGCAAACTCAAATGTCTAAGGCAGAGAGATACAGTTTGGGAAAATTAACTACTGACCCTCTGCTACAGTATATTTTTGCCAATATTGAACAGGAAAATTGACAGGATGGAGATATAGACAATCCTATGCAGTTTTTAGTCTGGGCTGATGGAAGCATAAAAGTGATTTTCCTAACTGAAGGAAACTTCCCAAACAGTAAAACCCCATGGAAAACTGTTTATCAGTCTAGAGCCACCCTGAAGGTAAAGGTGATAGACACTTGGCTATAAGATGAGACACAGGGACAGGATGTGTATGAGATGATCCTGTCTAGGGCTGCATTGGAAGTGTCCATAAAAGAGGGCCTTTGCTAACTGAAGGGCACCCTGTCCCATTTGTTGTCCCCAGGGATGACAGTGGGGGAAGGGTAAGAAAGCTCCACCATCAAATCCAGCTCTAGGGTGGGAAAAACAGACAGGTGTCAGCCATCTTCACTGAGGCAGGCCAGGTGGGGCAGGACCAGGAGCTGAGCAATGGGAAGCTGTCCCCCAAAGGGCTATAAGGGGACCAAAAAGAGCAACCAGGGAAAGACAAAGGAGGGGGCAGGACCTTCCCGCAGGGCAAGGTGGTTTGGTTACTAAAATAGTAGGTAAATAGGGTAGAGTGCAATAGAATTCTGATGGAAGAACTCCATCACCATTACTGGGCAAAGGGGGTCCCTCTAAGCTGGGGCTTAAGGCCCTGGTTAGAGCCCTAAAGGATCAGGAAGAAGAGGCTCACAGGACTGAAGAGCTTCAGAATCCAGCATCACTACCCTCTGAGGCCCTGAATATAGCCAGGGCAGGAGGAAAATGACAGCTAATAAGAACTCCCAGTGCCCCACCAGGACAGAGAGGAAGATAAGTCCGATGGTGAGCATGATATGCTCAATAAGGAGAATAAACCACCTACCTGTTCCGTGATCTCATTCCTTTACAACATGACTAAAGGTGGGGCCAAGTTCCTCTGCTTTGGCTCAGGTAAAAGGGCTAAAGGGAGATCCTGACATTCCTTCGGATATTAGGTACAGGAGCCCAAGTGACAAACCCTAGGGCCTCTCAGGGGCAAGTACAAACTAGTGGCTTTAGGGGGCTTTGAGTGGACACAGTGACCATGACAGTGAGGACACACATAGGTAGGGCCCTTGGGGCCATTTTGGGCACCAGTGGTCATGATTCCCAGGGCTGAGTGCAGTATTTGAATTTAGGCTGCCTGCTTCATGGACCAGCACCATCTCCTGAGAGTTAGGCCTCTCACAGTGAGGGACTTGAGCAATAACTACAGGGTGTGTCCACTCCTGCCACCTCCAGAGTTGTCAGAGCCCTGATAGATTTTTCAAAAAAAGCAGTTCTGCCTCCCAGTGGAAAAATGGACATTGCTTTGTTGGCTCAGGACTTGCTGCTGGCAGGTGTGTTGAGAACCACCTTGTAGCCAGCCTGGCATATATAAAAGGCCTCAGGAATGTGCAGACTGTCCCCTTTAGCCCCTGCAGTAACCTTTCCTACATTTGATTTTTATTCAGCCATTATGTTTATAAAGTCTGAGAAATTTATTGTTTTTTTCATTATTCCTTTGTCATACCTTGAACACTGTCCTTCCTTCTTTTCCTTCATAAATATATATATTCTTCATGAGCTATTCCGAATTTATTCAATTAAAATATTTAAATAGTCTCTTCATTTCAATGAAATTATTTTTCATTTGTACGTGCAAAGCTGTAGACCTATTTGCATTTGTGCATATGTCATTAACCTAGTGACCCTAAAATTTCATTTCCTGTGTAGGAAAGAACTGTGCTGTGATTAGGGCTTCCCATAATTTGGGGTTTTAGGAGGGAATGATAACTGGAGCAATATTACATATGAAACCTGTAAAATGTCAACACTGATTTGAGGGAAAGGGCGGAGAGAATATCTGAGAGTTCAAGTGATAAAGAATCAAAAATACATGAGGCAGGTTTTTATAGTGAAAGGGTAAAGGTGGGTAGCCCTGTAGATGACATGGCCCACAGACCACATGGCCATTAGACCAGGCCTGGAAATCTGTGAGGAGGCTGCTAGGAGGGCACTGTGAGGTCCTGGCAATGAGAGTATCATTTGGAACAAGAGAGAAGGCCCCAGATATCCTCAAAAGTCCTCCCCATTGGCCCTCTGAGAACTGACAGGTGGGGCAAACAATCAGAACAGGAAACAGCTAGGGTCCACCCCCAACATAATGCAAGGGGAGGAGGAAAGACTTTAAAAAGGCCTGACCTGGGGCCTGGTGCATGTAATAAACCCTGCAGTTCGCCCATGGTCCATGCCTCAGAAAGAACCCTGTATTTTCTTGTTTTCTCTTTCTTAATAAACTCTTTACTCCCTTGCCTACCCTATGGCATGCCCTTAAATTCTTTTATGTGACATAAGCCAAGAACCTAGAAGCCCAGAAACCAGAGCCATCTAGTAACATACACACTCAAAGGTTTTTCCATACTCTATTATTTATTTTCATTTTCTTTAGGGTAATGTCTGGTGCTCTAAGATTCTGAATACAATCCTGATTCTAACATGCAGATAGGAGGAGCTGTCCTCTAATAGATTTTTTCATAATTCTATATTCAAGTTTTGAGTCACTTCAGTCTATAACTTCTGCCTAGCACTACAGTCTCATCTTTATATGTTTTTCTTTGTTCCACCTCTTAAGAATATTTTTTAACTGTGTTTTTCATTATTACATTTGATTATTGGTATAGTATTACAATAAGCTAGAAAAAATTCATCTATTAATAAACTACTATAATCACACAAACACATACACAGAAACACAGAAACAATATTAGATAAATTGCTAGAATTAGGTAGATAGATACATAGATAGATAGATAGATAAATAGATAGATACATAGATACATAGATAGATGATAGATGATAATGGACAGACATGGTAGGTAGATATGCTAAGGCTAATGTTTTGGTAGATAGCTTTACACACTTAGAATATTCTGCCTTGAACTGAGCATGAAATTAAATTTTATTATTCTAAATGAAGGCAATTATTATTTAAAATCAGTAATATAGCAAATAGCAAAGTAGGATAAGTGATGAACATGCAGAAATTTGAAACCCATAGGTAATTTTTACAGACTAATTTCAAATTATGTAAAAGTAGAAAGATATGTAATAGGTACAATTAATTTTGTGACTAACATGTTTTCATTAAGTACATACTAAGAATAAAATATGATACTTAGATTCTGTTGTTTTGTATTTATTTACTCAATTCATATTATTCTCTACCTCATAAATATTGCCATGGATATTACTAAGCAATAAGTGCATAAAAAGTTGTGGATAAGAAGATTACTGTAAATAGATGGTCATTGCTCTGCTGTCAAGCTAATATTTAAGAATATTCTATTTTCATGTCAAACTTCAGAAAATAGAAATATTTTCTCAGTTTTCTTATGTACTTATCTCATGCATTTATGGTATAATTGCCTTATCCAGCATTTTCAAACTATATTCTGAAGTGGTTAATTTGACAAATGATTATATACTTTTCCAAGAAAACAAATTTAATGTCTTTCATTATTGGTGGAAATATAAAATGAATTCATTTTAAATTGATATATTTCTTTTCCTTTACAAAACATTTTACTTTCAGAACTTTATTATTCCCTTGGTTTTAGTTAACTCTGAGGAAAATATTTTAAAATATTTCATTTTTCTGAGGAGAAATTTGACTTTCTTCTACATGTTTGGTGACATAAAATTTCTTCCTTTTGATATTTAAAATGACATCATAAGGAATTTGCTCTTCATCAATTTGAAAATCACAAAAATTATTTTATAATTATGAAATGGATATGACATATTTCTTTAAAATATTATATTTATGGATGTAAATCTCATTTCATTAAATATTTAAACATATGGTAAAGATGAAAGAAATATACTTGAACACCTATATATTGACTTTTAACTTGAACATTGTACTTGAGCATTTTGTTATAATTATTTTAGCATATAAATAATATATAAATATAATAAATAATAATGTGCTTTCCATCAATTGCTTGTTTGGTTTTATATTTTATATTTTTAATTTCTTTACATATCAAAGTAAGTTGCAAACATGAGTAATCTTCATCTGTAAACACTTTAGGATATAGCTAACAAAATGAAGCTATTTTATTGAGTTGGGTGCTCTTTGTATTTGACATAATTTACAAAGATTTGAAAGTGCAATAATTAAATTCATATAATTCAATGAAATTCAACAAATATAAAACCCCTGTAACACAAACAAGTATAAAATTATGGCATACTACCATCAACCCAGAGATTTCCCTCATCTCTTCTTAGTATATATATATTTTGTCACCTGCTTCCAAAAGCAACTCCCAAACTCTATATTTAATCATTTATCAGATGTTCATTTATGCTGTTCTATAACTCGATTGTAATTTATATCATGCAATGGTAAACCTATTGTTCAAGACGCTTTTTCCAAACTCAAATGTTTCTGAGATTCATCCATATAGTTAGGAGCGTAAGTATTCTGTTCCTTTAAAATTGGAGTAATATTAAATTTGATAGACATGTCACAGTTTTTCATCAATTTTCCTTTGATGGGCACCTGAGCCCTACCCAATTTATAGTATTATTATTAAAGGGGTATGAACATTCTTGAACATGTTTCTTTGGATATAAATTTTCCTTCAGTTTAGGTAAATAGTGAACAGTGAACCTTCAGCTTAAGAGGCTTGGCTATAATTAGCTTTATAAGAAACTGCTTGACATTTGCAAAAATTTTATAATATTTCATGTTACCACACAATTCATGAGAAATTAAGTTGAGCATTCTCCTCATCATTCTTTAGTGATGTCAGACTTGATAATTTAGAAATTCTGAGTGTTTAATAAAATAACATTGCATCTTTAATTACCATTTCCCTTGAGAATATACCTAAGTTGATGACATATTGAATCATTAAATGTGTCTTCATGAATTTAGATCTTAATTATACAGAGTATGTTCTCTGACCACAAGGGAATTAAATTAGATATCAACACACACCAATATTTTGAATGTTAAAAAATATACACTTGTACAGTCTGTGATTCAAAAAAAATCAAAAGGAAAATTTGAATATATTGTAAGTTGAATTTTAATGAAATTATGATATATAAAATTTGGTGGAATGAAAGTAAAGCAGTGCTTGGAGAAATGTTTAAAATTGTGAATGTTAATAACAGAAAAGGCAAAAGGTTTAAGTACAATTACCAACATTTGCAGTGACCAGGAAAAGAAACCAAAGTCATCCTCCAATACGTAGGAGGAAGAGAATCATAAAGGAAAGGACAAGAAAGCAATGATATAGAAACTAGATAAACCGCTGGAAAAGTTGACAAAAGAATAAATATTTTCTTTAATAATATCAAACATATTGATAAACTTCTATCTAGATTTATCAGGATTAAAAGAGAATGTGAACACCCAATAGCAGGAATGAAATATGCGTTGTTACTGACAGACATTGTACATATTTTTGTATCTTTTCCTCTTCTCGCTGAGCCTCCTTTTCATTGTCCTCCTTCTCCTCCACCTCACTCCAAACAATTCTTTCCTACTTTAAAGTCCTGAAGACATCTTCCAAATTGCTGTGCTTTGTTATTATTTAATTCACTTCATTTTGTGCAGGTTGTTAGAGAGGAATTAAATGTCATATTTTCTATTAGGAATAATTTTATAAAACAATAGTTCTAATTGCATTGTTGAAATATACATGCTATTCTCAGTTCAGTACCTAGCTGTATATGGCACTTTGGATTATTCCTATGTATTCTTTATTCTGTTGCATTGCTTACTTCTCTTATTTTTTTTCCTCATGCTGCAGTGATTTCTTACTAGTTTTCTTATCGCAAGAGTTGTCATTAAGGAAATCCTTCTAAGTTTGTCCTTCTAAGATGTGTTAATGCTAGTAGGGTTTTGTATGAATTTCAGGACCAACCTGCTAATTTCTCAAGAGAAAATTTGCTGGGAATTTTATTCAGGTGCCATTTAATTAAGATAACTGATATCTTTATAATATTGAGCTTTCCAATATATATGGCCTAACTCTCCATTAATTTAGTTTTTTAAAAATTTCTCAATGAATTTTTAAAATTTTCTTCTCAAGTTCTGTTATATTTGAGTTACATATCTGTGTAGATAGATAGATAGATATTATATGCATATAATTTCATGCTATTAGATATTGTTATTTTGAATTTTCACTATCTTTTATTTTTAGTGTGTGCATATTTGATATCTTTTTGTTGATTTTACCCAATCAATTGTTTTCTCAAATCCTTTTAAAGTATATTCTCATATTGTCTATGTAGATTTTTTATTGTGCACATTGTGAATTGTATATGCTTCTATTTGTTATTCTTTTACTTGTTTTTTGGACTTTCATACATTTCATTTTCCTTTTCTTGCCTCATTGTATTGCTTCAGATAGGCAGTGAGTGCAGGGATTTTATTTTTGGTCTGGTTTCGTACCAAAGGAAGCTTATATCAGGCATATCTTAATTTCTATGAAGATTGAAATCAAATAATTTATTTTCTAGTACTAATTTTTTTTTCATAATAAGGATTTTTAACTTGTATTATTTCCTAAATTTTTCATGGTAAATGAATTGTAATAGTATATTTTATGCCTTCTCAGCAATGATCCTATAATATTTTTCCTTTACATTCTGTCATGAATTACTGTATTTAATCTTCTAATTTTAAACAATATATATATTTCTGAAATAAATACAAATTCATCAATATATCTCTTATATCACCAATATTTTTATAGAATTTTGACTTACATGCTAACATATTTGAAACACCTAATTTATTGAACATATCCTCATCTAGTCTACAAAAATCTATTATCTGAAAATCTTTCTCAGTCAGCTTCCTCTCCTCCTTTGCTAATTTGTAATGTGGACACTATATGCCCCATGTACCACAGTCATGCTAATTCCTCCCTTCAGTGTTCTCATAGTCACTTCATTCATATAGTATCCTAAGAAAATTCAAGTGGGCAATAAATTGTGTAAGAAATACTTGAATCTCTATATTTTTTGTGTAACATTTATGTAATCTAAATATCTTTTAAAAATTGAAAAATTAAAAAAAATGAATTACTTCAAACAGAAACTTATATGGTATAAGCATTCAAATAAATTGCAACTATTTTATACATATTTTTTAAAATTATCTTTATTGATACATATTTAAAAATCATATCATTCATCCAAAGTCTACAACAAATGGTATTTAGTATTAAAAAAAAAGAAATACTTGACACTTCTGAGTTTTTATCTTCCTAATCTCATTCATATTTTCCTTATTAAGATCGTGTCTTTAAGAATTCACTTTATTTTTCTGCTTTTAAATATCATGACTAAGTATTTAAAATTGTTATTCCCCTGGATCTAAATTCTAAAGTGTGAGTCCCATATTCCTTAGCAATAGTTATTTTGTAATATTTCCCTCTCTTTCTCTATTTTCTTATTGTTCCCATATGGTGGTATTACTAAATCAGAACTTTTTGGCATTTATCTATTTTCTGCTCTTTCTTAAAATGTGTTTGTATGTCCTTAGCTTAGATTATACATACAATAATTTCCTCTTCTCCTTATGATTTTTTCAACTATAATATATTTAATGTCTAAAGGATTTATTGTTTTGTCATTATTACTTTTTTATTGCAATCTGTTTTCCCATCATATTTGTGTGTATACAAACACGATGTATATATATATGCATACATGTGTATGATTTTTATATATGTGTATAAATGATCTTCATTATCCTTCTGAGTTTATTGAATTGGGGTATTTTATAATAGCTTCTTAATTTCCATGAGAAATCACTTTTCATTAGTGCATAAAGTTATGTAAATGCTTTCCTTTTGTGTTTGTGTATTTGCAAATCTAATGATACTAAATACTCTTTCCTTATATAGGAAGGCTAACCTGGGATTAAGGGTTTCCTGTGATTTGTGGAATTATAAAACAATTCATGTCTGCAGCCTTTATACATACATACATATATACATATATACATATACATATAAAACAACATTAAATATGAAGAATGGATATTTAGGAAAGGGTAGAGAAATTCTGGAGTTATGTAGCAGAATATTATCATGCTTTTATTTTCCTTAAGAATATGGCAAAATGGATGATACTGAGCCATTAAACAAGACTCCATGAACTTAAAAGCCTTAATTATACAAAGTATATTTTCTGTGAAAATGGATTAAATTAATATCAACAATTAAACTTTTAGAAACTAAACAGCGCACATTGAAACAATCTGAATAAAGAGAAATAAAAATATAATTTTTAAAAATATTTTAAATTGAATGATAAAGAAAATAGAAAACAAAAGTGGGTGGAATAGAAATAAAAGAGGGTATACAGAGAAGTTTAAAAATGGTATGTGATTGTACTAGGGAAAGAGAAAAGTCTAAAAACAATAACCTACATTTTCAATACAAGAAGCCAGGAAGAGAAATGAAAAATGATCCAAAATTAAGTAGAAGTTAGAAAATAATAAAGAAAAGAATAGAAAATGATTGTATAAAAGTAGTGTAACAAAAAGAAATTGTGACTAAGCAAAAATATTCATTTGAAAAGAAAACCAACTTCATATATTCCTACCTAGATTTATTGCATATAAAGGAGAATGGAAACAATTACCTATAACAAAAATAAAATACGGTTTTATTGATAGTGTGTGTACACTTGTTAAAAATAAATGAAATCATTTCCATATTGAGAGGATACATTTTCATATTTATTTGATGGGAAAAGTGCATGATATAGTATAAGCAATATCTAATATTCTGCAAGCAAAATCCAATTCCATTAATTGCTACATCTTACACCACTTTATAAATATTTGGTCTTCACCATGCAGAAAGATTCAATGAATCAAGCATGATATGTGCCTATTCAGCCAGCTCCCAGACAGAGAAAAAAGCTTAAAAAGGATATGCTTTTTTTAGGGTTAGCTATTTATAGTCCACATTTCAATGAGGGAAGCTACTTTAATGGGGATCTCATGGTTGGATCTATTCTGTGTCCTTAATTCTGCAATTGAGTCAATTAAAATCACTTTATTACTTTGTGCAGCCATTTGTAGGGAGATGAAGACAAAGAGAGGAATTTAAATTGAATTTTCTAATTCAAAACAATCAATATTCTCCATGGGCAGTAGGATCCTGTACCTTGAAATTCTCTGAAATATATAGGCACTTGTTGAGATACTTATCCATGGTCCTCTCCATATGACACAATTCTTTGATTTTACCAAAAAATCATCCAAACACCATCCAAAATAATAATAATAATGTAGAGAAATTTTCTTGAAAAATGTGTGTATTACACAAATGCATGGATTTAGAAAGTTAAAACACAGTTGCATAGCTCACTGTCATTTATGAAAACAATAAAATGTTATGCAGAAAACAATTTTGGATATTCAATAGGGATAGATTCAAATCTAAGGACATGTATCAATTATAAATTAATTTCATTCCATTGTTTTTCAGAATTTTTTAATTTAGATAAACCTGCTTTGATGTTCAAAATATATGTTGAGCATTCTGCATAGAGCAGTTTTAATCTCTGTTCCATAGGCTATAGATGATGGGATTTAGGAATGGGGGCACCATGGAGTAGAAGATGGCCATGAGAAGATTACTGAGAGATGCTTTATTTTCAACAGGACTAAGGACAGCAATCAACCCAGAAATTAAAAAAGAAAATTAGAATAGCCACCTGTGGGGTACAGGTGGATAAGGTTTTGTTACAGACTTCCACAGAACACATCCTAAGCACCATTGAAAATATATCATAATAGCACTTCAGCAAAAAAGCAGAACATACTCATAAAATACAAGAACTAACAGCTATGGCAAAAAGCTCAGAAAACAACTTCTGAAGAGGAGATCCTCAAAATTTGAGGCATATCACAGAAATATTGATTGATCATGTTGGATTTTGTGATAGGAAGCCTGAACATGACAACTGTATGGATAGCAGAATAGACCAACCCCACTTACCCAGGAGCTACCAGCTGCCTGTGTGCACAGACATGAGGTGATGGTGAGCCTATAATGCAGAGGGTGGCAAATGGCAACATAGTGATCATAGGACATCACCACAAGGAAGACAAACTCTGTGGCTACAAGCAAGATTGACAAGAAAATCTGAGCAGCACATGCTGGGAGAGAAATCAGTTTACCGTCTGACAGAGAATTCACAACTATTTTGGGATTAGTAACTGAAATGCAGCAAAGTCTATGAGAGATAAATTGCCTAGAAAGAAGTACATTGGAGAATGCAAATGCATATCAGTTACAATGACACTGACAGTTAGAAGATTCCAGTCAGGGCTCTGAGATAAATCACTAAGAAGAGCAGACCTTGCAGGATTTGGAGCTCTTGGGAGGTCAAGAGATCCATAAGGTGGAATTCAGTGAATATAGATTGTCCATTTCTCCTAATATGCTGCCATTTCCCTGTAGTCAAAATATTAAAAGGATAAGAATATATTAAAATCAAATGGAAATACTCCACATTATTCACAAAGAAAATGCCAACACCAGGGGTATTATCAATGAGCATTTGTGTCTCTTGAGCAATTCAGCTTAGAGGAAAGGGACCTAAGACAGTATTTTGAGATCAATTAATTCACATATTTCCCCTTATGCTTCCATTCCTAACTCTGCTCTAATATGCCAGTTTCAGCTTTTATACAATCAGACAATCTAAATAAATCAAATTATTTAAAATGAAATCAAGACCCATAAACATTTAACTTATGCTTTCTATTTATAATATTTTAGTAGACTATCTTTTCAAACTCTGCTAGGAGACATCCAGTAATTATTTTCTGATTTTATGCATTAACAAAGTTTAATTCCAGATACTCATAGGAAGAAAGCCTCTGCATTAGCCCTTTTGTTTGAACACTGAACTATTCTCATGTACCAGGTGACTAGGATGATTGCTAATATCACCCAGATTTGGCCAGTTGAATGATAATTGGTTTCAGTAACACAATTAAGGAACTGGGTTGAGGTACGTCTCAGAATGGTTTTAATCCAAAGGACAACAGATGAATTATGACTCATCACTCTTTCTTTCATCGTTTGAGCATTTTCATCCTTTGAGTACTTTCTATCATCCTTTGCAGCAATGTCAAAAACAACAACAATGTTCTCTTGAGATTCTAATTGTTTCCTATTTCCTATTTCAATGTTTCCCAAAGTTTCCTCCTTGTCTCTCTAGTTTATCTTCTGAACTGACACAATGTCTAAGAAACGCTTCCCACCTAATATTACTCTTCTTCAAACCATCTTTCCTTTCATCAGGCATGACTTACAATGTTTGAATAAGGATTTATTTTCTGTCCAGATATATTGCCTACATGCTTTTCTAGATTTTACAGAAATCTTATTCAAAATAACTTTGAAACCACAATTATTTTACTTTTGCTTGAATTGAAGCATACCAAATCATAAGAAATCCTATTTCAGTCTTAAATTATACTTTCAATTATAAAACTAATAATCTTGAGGATCTCACTTGAGAACTATTTATTTTTTAATTGAAATAATTAAATGGAGCCATAATAATTATAACATTTTAGAAATATAATTTTTAGTAATAATTACTTTTTATGTACCATCCATTTGTAATTTCAAGGTAGCATAACTATTTAACTAGTATTTTACGTTTGTAATATAAATGATGTTGACTTACTCTCATTGATCATATTCATATTAATTCATAGGATATTTGCAAAACAATTATGTAAATTATCTTACTATAATAATCTTTTCCATTATGCATATTTCTTATATCCTCAATTTTATAAGTAAGAGAAAGTCCTTTTGGCAGAAATTTTATTAGACATCAAAACAATTCTCAGTAATTAATTTGATGCTGTTTAAATAAGAATAGGTTATTGGACATAACAAAAATTCCAGATGATTTTTTAATTTACTTTATCAAACCACACGTGTATATTCATCCTTAGAAAATTCATTCCTGTCCTCTTTCTCTTCAGAGTGTATCTTTCCACTTGGTCTGTAAATTTCTAAAATTTTCCTAGGCTATATTTACCATATATTTTCTTCTTCAAAGTGCATAGTAACAATATTAGGCATAAAGAGTGAGAGAGATTCCATGGTTTATCCCTGCTCCTTATTACCTCAGCGATATGTAGAAAATATTTACTTCACAATTTTTTAATGTGGAAAAAACGTGTGAAACACTTATTCCTCCTCAATTGTTAAACACATGAAATACAAGACCATAATAAAAATCTATTTCTTAATATTCTGAAAATAAATTTTAAAATTGTCAAAGTTAAGCTTCACTGTGTAGCTCTACAAATCCATTCATATTTGAAGGACTATTTTGCTTATGAAGATTGAGTTATATGAAATGCTATGGTAACTCATTGTTGGCTCTGAATTTGTTAGCTATCCTTTACAATCTAGTTCAAGTAGTTAATTTATGGTGGATTCACTAGTTCAATTTCTTGGTAATTTGAATCATTATATTTCAGTATTGGAATACATCCTATGAATCATGTACGTATCATTGGGTAGCATTTGAAAAACTAAACACAAGTAATAAAACCAGATTCAGAAACTTTCAGATTTTCTGAGTATCGAATTATAATGTGAATAAGAAATAATTATGGTAATGATCTTGAAACATATCACAGCTATCTCAGTGCATTTTTTACTAGCTATTTTCTTTAAAAAACATATGCATTAAAGCTTAGAAATATACCTGAGTAATGTGGAAACATTTTTATCTTCTGTAATATGAATATTTCCTTTGCACAATAGTAAAGAATTTACAAAATCTGTGATCTTGCTTCATTCTTCCTTTATTAAAATTCAGCAAGTCACTTCTCCAATAAATTCACACTTACCCGTAATCATAGGAACAATTGTGCTTCTAGATTCTTTATAAACATAGTTATTATAATAGGTAACACATTATCATAGTTAGGATGAACACATATGGGTCATATCTCTCATGAGCCCTAGAGAACTGGTTATTTCCCCCATCTAGAGGAGCCAATTTTCTTTCAACTCCTTATTGATAAGGAATTTTTCACTCTACACTTGTGATTAGTTAAATTTATAATAATGCTTATTAGCAATAAAATTAGCAAAGTTTTTGGTTATTGTTACGAAGAAGAAGTATTAACAAACAAGAAATATTCCAAAATGTTTCATAGTCACTTGTGATTCAGGACATTTTTAATTTTATGTCAGATCATAAATATAATTTATTAACATAATAATATATCCATAAAATCAAGCAACCATGATAAAATTATATTTTAAGGGTTTAGAAAATATTATTGCATGAAGAAAAGTTGTTTACCATTATGCATGTCTGTTTTGTAAGTTCACAACTTTTACTATACACCTATTGTTCATGTAGGCATGATATACTTCAGAAAAATTTAAACCCTTTATCGACAACAAGAAAAACAAACAAAAATTGACAAGTATCTCTAAATTAAAGAAAATTGGGATTCACTTTAGAATGAATTATTTTTAAAATCATGTAAAAGAATGTGTGATATATAGTAAGACTTTTACCAAAAGTGATTCCTTGCAATAGGAGGAATGCAAGGAATATGGTCAGTGACAATAAAGTTAGGAAAAATATTAGATCATTAGTTACTGCTCCCACAAGCAGGTTATAGGAAAGTAGCCAACTTGTCATCATTCTAAAAAATGTTTATTGATCACTGCCAATCAGGAGAGTATTAGAACATGGGAAGGGCTAGAAGCTCCAAGGAAAGTCTTGGAAATGAAGGTTCAAAAATAAAAGTCTCCAAATACCCTTATAGGTTCTCAATACAGTTATGAAAGTTGGCAGATAGTGTGTGGTGAGTAGAGATAAGAAGTCAAATCTATGAAACAAATCTTCCTTGACTTACTATAGGGCATTTTTGGCTTAACCAGAGCCAAGTAACCTTAAAAAGCCCAAGAAAATCTTTGCCAATTTTCATAATCACTCCATCTTTTTAGTCTTTATGTTTGTATTCAGGGCAAAAGTAAGCAAGTATATGAAGGATTGCTCAGTTTCTTAGAGGCAGAAAAATTCCCTGATATGGCAAGGATATCCAGAGAGAAACAAAATACATTGAAGAAATGTATAGGTTTGTCATCTGAAGATGACTATGAGTGAAAATGATGGCCAGACATCTAGGAAAGCCATACTAATGTTTCCATGAAATTTACCACTGGGAAGAGGGTAATGGTAGGAAAAATACATGCAAAAATACATTACCTGAAAAAAAAAATATATTACCTGAGGTTTCTGGAAATATGGCAAAATATGATTTAATGCAATTTACATTCATCATTGGTTCTCAAGGTTTTTTTTTCTTTCAGGGACTATGCATTCTAGCAATGATTGAAAATCTTAAATAACTCATATTTCTGTTGCTAATATCTAAGGAAATTATCATATTAGAAATTAAAATTGATAAATATTTAACATATTTAAATTATTAGAAATAATAAATCATTACATTTTTAAGCAATAATGTATTTCAACAAATGTTATTTTCCGAAACCAAAATATATTTTGAGGAAAGAGAAAAGGTTTTTTCTTTTGAAATTCACCGTATTTCTGGCTTACTGGGACATAGCTGAATTATCATACTTGAAATATATTGGTTTGGTTGAAGAGTCTGAAGAAAAGATTGTGTTACACAGATATATGGTTAGAATTTTAAGATGATTTTTAAAATTCTTCTACGATAATAATATTCTAAGCCAAAAACTAAGTGAAAATTTCTTATAGAATAGTTCTAATTTGGAATAAATTTTTATTTTATTTTATTTAATTATTTTTATTGTTCATAAAAATCAAGATTTTTCACAGTACATACCAATATTTGTAAAATGATGTATAAATATATATGCATATATGTGTATTTTCTTACATAAATGTTATTTTATATATATATATATTTTAAAGGTGCTTAGATTACCTAATTATTACTCAGAAATTACAAGGATTCCCATGTTCCCCACCTCCCACACCTATTTTATTACATTTGTAACATCAATTAGTGTTCATCTGGAAACCATTTGTTCACAGAATGATTTACAATTTTAAAATAAACCACATTTAATAATATTACCAATCCTGTCAGACAGTTCTTTAAGTTTTGGGAAGTTCTCAAGTAAATATTTAGGAGACAATTTTTCTAATATTAATTTTTCTCTTGAAACAAATTTTACTATGATTTTAGTAGTTGTTTTCATGATATTCATGTTATTATTAGAGCAGTTGGTTTACTGAAAAATTCTTGCAGAAAATAGAGAATTTCCATATATCCCTCACTTGTTTTCCTTATCATTAACATTTTACATTCCTCTACTTCCTTATTGATCTACTGTCTAAAGGGTTGATCCATTATTAAATGTGTTGTACTGAATTCTCCTGTCTTTATATATAGACAAATATGTTATGTCTATATATTTAATTGTTGACTTTGTCTGTAATTGGCCCTTTTATCATTAGATAGTGTTTTTCTTTGTCCTAGGCAGCAGTTTTATTTTTAATTGTAGCTGTTATGGTTTACAGAAAAATCATGCAGAATGGACAGATTTCCCATATAACCCTCCCAAAAACATAGTTTTCCTTATCATTAATATTTTACATTAGTGTGGTACCTTTGTTACAATTGATAAACCAATATTATTATTATTATAGGGTTAACTATAGTCCATATTCACATATACTGTTCCTATTCCCTTCTGTAGCCCGTCTTTTTGTTGTAACTGTTACATATTATATCTTCATACACTGTATATCCCAAACCAGAGATTAACTTTTATGCACTTGAATTTTAGAAATTGTATAATATGGAGTTATACAACAAAATCCAATACATTATTACAGGTTTTTATAATTTAAAAAAGGTTGACATTACTAGGGATCTTAAAATTTTATATAATTCCACCCACTGTTGAGTGTCCTTTCATTTTTATCTGAAGAACTTGCTTAAAATTGTTTGTAGGGCAGCACAAGTGGTGACAAACTCCCTCAGGATTTTTTTGTTTGTTTTAATATGGGAATGCCATATTAATTTCCTCATTTTCAAAAGTCTGTCTTGCTAGATATAATATTACTAGAAATGAATCATTTCCTGTCAACACTTTAAATATTTCATCTTAATTTGCCTTTTTGCCTTTTTCATTTTTGTCTTCATGATTTCTGTTGAGAAATTGTTGGTTAATCTTATTGGGAATCACTTGAACAAAATATGATGCTTCATTCTTGCAGCTTTCAGAGCTCTCTCCTTGTTCTTCACATTTGACTATGTAATTCCAATGTGTCTGGGCATGGTTTTCTATGATTTTATCTTGTATGGGTTTCTTTGAGTTCCTTGATTGTGCATATGCATGTCTTTCATTACATCTGAGAGTTTCCTGCTATTATATCTTTGAATATTCCTTCTGCCACTTTCTCTTTATTTTCTTTCTGTATATCCCACAAAACATATATGGTATTCTTGATTTTATACCATATGTTCATCCCACCAGGTATAGAAGGACACTCATATTCCTGTAAACAGGGAGCTTCATAAGGCTATTAGCATATGCCACAGACAAGACACAGGCTCAGAAAATACTGATAGGAACACATGTTTTTGTCTAAGGTTGATCTTCTTTGTAAGAGAGCTGGACTTGATGCAAGAAAGATCAAGGTAAAATATGAAAATGTATAGTGTAGAGCAATAGAATACAAGAGAAAATAATGAAATGCTATCCCATCCAAAAGAAGAGCATAAAACATCAGAAACAATTTAGAATTAAGACAAGTCATACCAAAGATGTAAAATTGGTTTTCAACATGTTCAGAAATATGCAGAAAAAAATACAGGATATCAAGGAGCCATGAATTAATATAAGGAAAAGGAACCAAACAGAATTACTGGAACTGAATAATACAATAGAAGAAAAAAAAAATCCCCAGATGGTTTCAATAGCAGATTAAGCCTGACAGAATAAAAATAAGTAAACTGAAATATAAAACAATTGACATGATTCAGGCTGTGAGGAGTTTTCTCAACTTAAACTCATGCATTTTTTTGGTAATGTGAGACATTTTAAACATTCTACAAACCATGAGCATTTTCTTATAAAACCAATTGTCATCTATCCAATGAATCAACAATTTCAGTCTCCATTATTTACCCAGTAGAACTGAAAATTATTTCCAAAAGAAGTTGCACAAAAGTACCTATAGCAGATTTATCTTAGTAACTAAAACATGGATATGGCACAGGTGTCCATCAAAGAAAAATTGGTAAGCAAATTGTGAAATGTCTAAAAGATATAATATTACTCACAATTTAAAATGAAGAAACCACTAATACTCCCAACAATATGGTTCAATCTCAAAAACAGTGCCAGTTTAGAAAAAAAAAGCTTACACAAAAATTTTACCATTGCATGATATAAGGTATATAAAGGTTTAGAACAGGAACATTGAATTTATGGTAAGATAAATGAATAAATTAATAGAGTAGTAGTTGTCTACACAATGAATTACTTCCATAAATTCAGTAGACTGGAAAAAATAATTTGAAACCCCTAAATGTTGGTGAGGATTTGGAGTGAGGGAAATCCTTATATATCACTGTTATATGTGTACAAGTTGGAAACCATTTGATAATGCACCAGTAAACTAAGGCCAAGTTATGTTTTAATAACCGATAAAACTTAGGTGTTGGTTATGAGAGCAGCAAGGATTATTTTTGACTTGTGGCATATATCCCTTGTGTGTTGGCCATGGCTTTGCTACACACCATCCACATACTATGCCCAGGCTATAAAGCAGACACAATATAGAAAATAATGTTCCTGTGGAAAAAGAAGAGCTATTTAAATGTATCAATATATTGGGGCTTATATACACATTCCTAATTTTTTCAAATTTATTTGCTAGAGAAGTGAAGTGGCCAAGTTGAACTTTCATGAATTGGGATATTACAATACTCTCTTAAGAAGGGCACCACAGAGAGAACCATCTCAGAGAGTGCACGTTTTGAATACTGGTGTAACTAGGCTTTATTAAATTAGAACACACACATTATAACCCTGATTTCCAGTTAAGAGAGTGCTTACTTGCTAGGTGGAAGAAAAGGTCATTGAAAATGAGTAAAACAGCAAAACTCTATGATTCTAGGGTGTTTACATTAAGTGTATTTTTATTACCTTGGGTTTTATAAAGCATGATCTTGCGCATATCTGCATTCTTAGCCCAGTTAATCCATCAAGAGACTTCCCTATCAGGGGCCGAGAAATGAGACTTCCTAATACAACTCTGCTGAGAACTACTTCTCAGAGGGAGGAGTGGGAGAACTTGAAGAAGTTTCTCCATCATGACTCAGTTCTCAGTATTTTTTCACTCTAGACTCTGGGACAATAAAACTGCAAGAGGCTTTTGTTCAAAACTCACTGAACAGTGAGATGATCGCAGGTCTGTGCTGAACCATCTGAATCTACCTCTTTCGTACTGCTCCAATGGGAAAAGGAACAGGGACAAAGCAGAAGCTCTACTCAGTTCATACTCTTGCATATACTTTTTTTGGTAAGTGATTAAAAATAAATTTCTAGTTCCATTTTGACTTTAACATTTTACTTGACTACCATTGACCCCCGGTAGCTCAGCTCATACTTGACCAAATTAGCACCCAGAGCCAATTAAGAACAGTGATGTCTTGGAAAAGTTGAAGGTTTAGGGATCCCATGGGACATTCTTGGGAGATGCCATTAGTACTGTGGGGCACTCACAAGATAAAAAGGGAAATAAAAACAAAATATGACATATTTAAACCTAAAGAAAAATGGTTAATATATGTACCGCTTTGACAGTAATGAAATTGAATGATAATGGATTAAATTCTCTAATCAAAAGTCACAGATTGCCAGAATATATAAGGAAATATGACCATCTATAGGTCATAATTGTAGACAATTATTGTCTACAGGAAACTCACCTTAAACCCAGGGCACAAGGATGTTGCAAGTGGATAATTGGAAAATGATTTTACATGCAAACAATAAACCAAAAATGGTGGGAGTAGCTGTACTATTATCAGACAAAATAGACTTTAAATCCAAAATTATTTTAAGAGACAAGGAAAGACTCTATTAATAAAAGATGCAATCTATCAAGAAAAAATAATGATCATAAACATTTGTGCACCTAACCAGGGCGCCCCAAAATACTTGAGGCAAACATGGGAAAATTAAGTGGAGAAATAGATGCTGCTACAATTATTGTGGGGAACTTTAATTCACCATTATCACCATTAGGCAGAACATTTTGTGAGAGTGTTAATAAAAAAAGGTACCTTGAAAATTACTTTAGAGTATCTAGACCTAATGGACATATACAGAACATTATTCCCAAATATAACAGGACATGTATCATTCTCCAGGATAGGCCATATGCTAGGTCACAGATAGCTTCAACAAATTTAGAAAGATTTAAATTATACAAATAAATTTCACTGACCACAATGGAATGAAGCTAGAAATCATCAAGGGGCAGAGGACCAGATAAGCACAAAGATACGGAAGTTAAACAACACACTTTTAGACAATCAGTGGATCAAAGAGGAAATTACAAAAGAAATCAATAATTACCTAGAAACAAATTAAAATGACAGCACAACATATCAGAACCTATGGGATATAGCAAAAGCAGTGTGAAAGGGAAACTTATAACCATAAATGCCTATATTTAAAAAGAAGAAAGAGCTAAAATCAAATACCTAACTGCACACCTGGAGGAATTAGAAAAAGAACTACAAACTAATCGAAAATCAAGTAGAAAGAAGGAAATAACTAAGATTAAAGCAGAGCTAAATGAATTTGAAAATAATAAAGCACTAGAAAAAATAAACAAAATCAAAAGTTGATTCTTTGAGAAGATAAATAAAATTGACAATCCTTACCTAGACTAATAAAGAAAAAACAGAGAAGGTGTAATTACATAAAATAAGAAAATAGGAAGGGCATATCACCACTGAACCCATAGAAATAAATAGTATTATAAATGGATACTTTGAAAAATTGTATGCCAACAAGATGGATAACTTAGATGAAATGGACAAATTTCTAGAAACACAGAATCAGCCTACATTGACTAAAGAAGAAATGATCAACACAAAAGACCCATCAGAAGTAAGAAGATTGAATTATTCATCATCAACCCCACAACTAAGAAGAGCCCAGAATGGGATGGCTTCACAGATGAATTCTACCAATAATTCCAGAAAGAACTAACACCAATCTTGACTAAACTCTTCCAAAAAATGGAAGTTGGGGGGAACATTGACTAACTCACTCTGTGATGCCAACATCAAGCTAAAATGAAAGCCACATAAAGACACCGCAAGAAAGCGAAACTACAGACCAATCTCTCTAATGAACCTGGATGCTAAAATCTTCAGGGAAATACTTATAATCATATTCAACAAAGCATCAAATGGATTATACACCATGATCAAGTGTGTTTCTTCCCTGGTATGCAAGTATGGTTCAACATAAGAAAATCAATCAATGTATTACAGCACATTAACAGATCAACAACAACAAAAAACCATATTATCATTTCTGTTGATGCAGGAAAATCATTTGACAAAATACAGCATGCTGTTTAGAGAAAAGCACTTCAAAAAAACAGGAATATAACAAAATTTCCTCAGCATGATAAAGGGTATATATGAAAAACCAACAGCTAACATCATTCTCAATGATGAAATGCTAAAGACTTTCCCTCTAAGATCTGGAACAAGACAAGGATGCCCACTGTCACAGCTCTTATTTAACATTGTGATAGAAGTACTTGCTCAAGCACTGCAGGCAAGAAAAAGAAATAAAAGGCATCAGAAATGGAAAGGAGGAGGTATAAAATTCACTATTTGCAGATGGCATGATCCTATATGTAGAAAACTATGAAAAATCTAAAACAAAGATTCTAGAGTTGATAAATTAGTTTAGGAATGTTGTAGGCTATAAGATCAACTCACCAAAATCAGTGGCATTTCTCTACCCTAATCTGATTCTACACAATCTGAGGAAGCAATCCAGAAAAAAATCAATTCACAATAGCAAATAAAGAGTCAAATATCTAGGAATAAACTTAACTTAAGATATAAAGGACTTGTGCACATAAAACTTCACAACATTATTAAAGGAAATCAAAGAAGACCTACATAAATTGAGAAATATTCCATGTTCATGGAGTTGAACAGTAAACATCAAGATGTCTTTCCTACCCAAGTTGATTTAAAGATTTAATGCACTCCTAATAAAAACAGCAACAGCATTTTTTACTGAATTGGAAAAGCTAAATATGAAATTATTTGGAATGGGAAGTGGATCTAAATAGCCAAAAACATATTGAAATAAAAAATGAAATTGAAGGAATCACACTACCTGACTTTAAACAAGGGATTCTTAACAAGGGGTCCAGGAGCTTGAATTTAATTTCCAAAAACATTATTCTTGTGGGGGCATGTTGGCGTGAGTGTGATCTATTTATCACAGCATAGTGTGGACTTACTAAGAAGTCCATAGTTTTGACCTGACTGACAAAGGGTTTTGTGTAATAAAAAAGGTTAAGAACCCTTGCTTTAAAGCATACTAAAAAGCTACATTGTTCAAGACTGCGTGGCATTGGCACAAGAATAGGCATACATTAATTTCAATCTCAAAGAATTCCAGTTAGCATTTCTTGCAGAGAATGTCTAGTGATATGATCTCCATCAGATTTTTTTAAATCTAGAATTTCTTAAACTCGTCCCCATTTTCATAAGTCTGCATCACCAGATATTATATTATTATTTGACAATTGACTTCTTCTAGCACTTTAAGTGTGTCATCCTACTGCTTTCTCACCCTTCTGAAGAGAAAAATGCACTTGATCATAATAGGACTCACTTGTACATGACAGATTGCTTTTCTCTTGCAGCTTTCAGAAATCTCTCCTCGTCCTTCACATTCAATTGTTTGACTGCAATATGTCTTTGCATGTTTCTCTTCAAGTTTTTCCTGTTTGGAGTTCATTGCAGTTTTGAATATTCATGTCTTTCATTAAATTGGGGAAGTTTTTGTCATTATTTCTCTGAATATTTACTTGGCTCCTTTCACTGTGTCTTCTCCTTCTGGGACTCTCATAATGCCCATCTTGGCACACTTGAAGTTGTTCCACAGGTCTCTTAGAATCTGTTCACATTTTCATTATTTTTTATTTCAGCTTCTCACACTGGAATATTTCAATTGTCTTGTCTTCAACTGTACTGATTCTTTCTTCTGCCTGCTCTAATCTGCTGTGAAATTGTTTAAGGATCTTATTTATTTCAATTATTGTGGACTTAAACTTAAGCGTTTTTCTGTAGTTCCTTTAAATCACTTATATTTTCTTATTAAGATTCTCATAGCCCTCATTCATCATTTTCCTGAAATCTGTTAGTAGTTTCTTCCTGTTTTCTTTTATCTCTTTTAGTATATTGAAGATCATTTTTCTCTATCTTGTTCCTTTTGTATGAGTCAACATTTCCTGTTCATTTTTGGCAAGTAATCCTGTGTTACATATTGTACATTTCCATATCTTAATATGTTAACTATGGCATTTAGATTCTGAGCTTTCTATTACTTAAATTTGTATCCAGCTAATTTTATGACAAATGTTTCTTCAAGTGACAGGTGTTAACCAAACCAAAGAAACAAGCAAATGCAAATATCACCTTTTACAGTCTTTGAAAATTTGGTTTGTGCTGGCTGATGCTCTATTTATTATTTTACTTAATTATGACCCCCAATTTTTACCTTGTTCCAAAGATATCAATGAAAAATTCATCAAAACACCCCCAGCAATGCCATTGATTTCTTTTTTTATCAGATGATTAGGCCTGGTTAGTTACTTTGATCCTTTTTTTTAAAACTTTTCTTTTCAATTCTTTGAGAGGGGGTTCCTTTCTTGATTGAAGTGATATTCTGTAGGTGGCTTTTATATCTCATTTAAGACCCTTGGACTGGGGTTACAACAGAATAAATAGAGGAGAAATCTTACATAATATTCATATTGACTGTAGATAAAACAATATATATCAAAGCATATTCAAGCTCAAAACTTCCATCAAATTAAAAATGAATGGTGCTCACTTCAGCAGCACATATACTAAAATTGGAACAATACAGAGAACATTAGCATGGCCCCTGCACAAGGATGACAGGCAAATCATGAAGCATTCCATATTTTTTAAAAAACAAAAATGAATGGATGTAGCAGATATGGCTCAAGCAGTTGGGTGCCTGCCTCCCACATGGGAGGTCCCAGTTCGATTCCTGGTAATTCCTAAAAAAAGACCAGCAGACACAAGGAAGAGACAGACAAGGGAGTCATCTCAGTGGGGTAAAACAGTGAATGGAATATATTTAACCTGAGAGGAAGCATCTACCAAAACAAAACAAAAACAATCATTCTATTTCTGGAAGCTGAATATATTACTATAGGACCAACTTTCATACATAGAATCACTATAAACTCTAGAAAAGATGAATGCCTAACTGAAGACACTATAGAGCAATGATCAAATAAATAGATTATTGAGGGTATTGATGCTTGGAGGATGTCAATGAATGAGTTTCCCAGTTTTAAATCTTGCATACTGATGGCAGAGTTGAACTTACACCATGTAAGAAACTGAATTTAGGGTATTAATATCATCTTCATATTATTATTTACCTATATAAGACTTATATATATATAAGAAATTTCTGTTGGTAAGAAAGACTATTTGAAATATATTCAAACTGTAAACATTAATAATATATTTAAAACAATATGGATATAGATATAGATATAGGTATAGATATAGATAGATATGCATATATATGTTTATATATAAAACACAAACCAAAAGGTGCTGTGGCAATATTACTGTATTTATTTTGCTAAGTGGCTCAGTTGGTTACCATAATATGGATTGGCTATTAACAATAGAAATTTATTAGTTCACAATCTTGCAGTTTTGAGGCTGAACAAAATGTCCAAATCAAGTCATCACCAAGAGATGTTTTCTCCAGAAATCCTGGCTGCCAATGATCCTGGAGTCTGCCATGTGGCAAAGCACATGTCAGTATCTGCTGTTGTCCTCGTTCTTTTCCATGTTAATTACTTCCAGTTTCTTGATTCTGTGGTTTTCTCTCCTTTAACTCCATATTCATCCTGTTTATAAAGGACTATAGTAAAAAGATTAAGACTCACACTGGACCGTGCCCAAACTGAAACAAACTAATCAAAATATTCCATTTATACTAGGTTTATATACAGAGGAATGGAATAGTTTAAGAACATAATTTTCTGGGGTACATACAATTTGAAAACATCAAAGGATACATTCTTATCAAAGACTGTACATCTGAAGGCAAAATGTATGGCTCAATACTAAGATTATTTTGCATCATCGTAGACAAAACAATGCTAAATTTATAGTCACCTATTATCATGGATTCCAAATACATAATGCCTAAGATGTTATATCACAAAGTATAACTTAAAATATCTAAAATTATGCCTGGATATGTCAAAACAGTTCAGCCAGTGTAATCATCATGAGACATCCATCAGGAAAAGTATAAAAGTTTTGAAAAGTATAGTTGACTAACACCTAATTGTGTAGAATGTGCATTCAAGTGTGTGTTGAGAAGTTTGAAATAAAAAAGTATGTGTTGTATAATTACACGGAATTAAACTGGAAATCAATGACAGAAGGGTACATAGAACCTCTAAGAAACATGTTGAGTCTTTCTACTTTCCTAACACGATAAAAATGACCCCCTATACCTTCATTGTGAAGACTGAACGGTTATTGTAGTGCTTCCTAATACGTATGCAATTTGTGCTGGGTACTCGTCTAAATGGTTACACGTTCCATTCAGTCCTACCCTCAAATGGCACATGAGAGTGGACACCATTGTTAATGTGCTAACATGTTGAGTTACTGAGTCATTAGAGATAAAGCAATGTGATGGTGATCATCCAGCTCACAGGCCACTGTGTTGGGCTTTGGCACCAGGCTCATATAAGCTTTTGACCATTTCAGAAAGACTGTTTTGTCATCACTAGCAATATCATGAGTTTGTTTTGATTAGTGAAAATCACTCTATTCCTGAGAGGAAAACCCTAAGTTTGAGAAGGAAGCCTCAGAGTCCTGAGATTGGGCTGAGGCAAGGCTCTGGGTCTCCTTCTCTGCTCCTTAGTCCCTAAGGTCCACAGGCATTTCACCTTAAGAGCACTGAGACTATTAGGGGAACTGTGATTTTCTTTCTGATTATCCATTTAATCTACACCAATTTCTACATTCAAATATACTAATATATCTTATATACAAGTGCTGTTCATGGACAGATTTTACTTGGTCTTGTTCCCAAGCAATCTAGAACCAATTATCTCTTTGAAATTACCTGTGGGAACTGGCTATTATTGGTGCCAAAGCCTATGCTCCCAGGGGTTTTCTATGATGCCATTGGAGACCCTCATATGGATACAAAATTTAACATGAAGGCTCTTGTTACAATAGAAAATTTCCAGACAGGATGTTAATCATCTCTATCAAATATGCCCACTCATCCTTGCCCCCAGGTAAAGCATCAATGGACCCATATCAGAAATCTTGACTTGTCTATCCAGTGTAAGTAATAAACAAAATTAACTTTTGAGACTTTGTTGTTATTAACTCTTTTTTTCTCTCTTCCTTCCCTTCACTCCAAGAATCCCCTGATTTCTTACCTGCACTGCTTAGTTGATTTTTTCAGAGAAAGTCTCAAGGGAACTGTGATAAAAGGTACTCACACAATGAGAGAAACCTCTTCTTTTTCATTCAATGAAATAAAAGCAGTTCAAGCAGTGTTAGCAGAATTGATAGCTGTTCATGGAAGCAAAGAGTGAGCTGGTTGCAGGACCACATGTAGCAGGGGCAGGAGCAGCTCTGCACACTGACCAGAGCTTCCTTATGCAGAATGCTAATTTAAATTTATATTTAAACAGATCTAACTCTGATGGGATGTGTTTTACCTAAAAAGAATATTATCAATGATTTATGTGTATTATTCCAAATCAATTAATTTAAATGATTATTTCATATTATTTTCTCTTTACCCAGGACTCTGCTATACGCAGTCAGTAGTATGTAGTGACTAAGTGTCATAAAAATAAATAGTGCTCATGACCCCTTATACTTCAGGTGTAATTCTAAGACTTTCTCTTAACATATCATGAAAATCGTGTAAGCATTGTTCATAATTGAGGTCCACAGCTTCTAGAAACTGCCTGCACATAATTCACCCTAAAATATCTTTAAAGATAGATATCATAAATAAATATTACAAGGATGTCTCAATCAATAGATAAATTAATATATTAATTATCAAAACATGCCTTCTAATTCTTTAAGTCTTTGCAGAAAAGGCAAAAAAAAAACATTTGGTTTTACAATTAGATGTATATGAACACCTGTGCAATAACCTAGTTATCCCAGGAGAACATTAATTTGCTAGTTATCCTCCTGTATCTGTATACTATTTAAGAATAGTCATAGTGTAACAATGTGTACTTACATGGGCATAACATTTTATGTTGTCATACTTCTTTTAAAAGACAATTGCATTATAAATTCAGAGTGTTGGCATTCCTAAACTTCTTTGTTTGCTTCTGAAAATAATAATAGTAATACGAATTTGAGATGGAAGAAATGTAGTGCCTAAAACCCCTCTTTTTAAAATTTATTATGTATTGGTTTACTTTTCATTAGCATTGCTGCCATTATGAGAATCTCTAATTACTTTTGCAAATATTAAATTCATGAAGTAGGTATTTTTACATATTTTTTAGAAAAAGAAATTGAGAGTCAAATACATAGCTGAAGCTCTGATACATACCAAATAAATGGTAGAGTCAAGATATAAAATATATCTTCTCCTGTAGTCTGCAAATATTTAACTCTACGCTACTGACACATTATAAATTCAAGCTAGAAACCTACGATTGATTGGTGATTGTGAAATAATAAAATATGTTCACTCTGTGTTCCAACTGTGAAATCCTGTTTAATTTTTGTAATACTGTAGAAGCCTGATATGGAATTTAGTGAGGAAAAAAATTAAGCAATTATTTTTAAGATCTCAACTTCTGCATGAAGCTGACTTAAACAGATTATAGCTTCTTCTAAATAGTGAAGTTAGCCATTTTAAATCAAAGTCATCATACAATGCTACCAGTAACTTTTCTGTAAATTTCTTGGTATAAAACAAGAACAGCAAATACTTATTGAAATATTTTTTTGAAGGATCCTGAAATAAAGAAGAGCAAAGAGACAGAAAGCTTTTATTCTTGAGATCAAGAGGTCAGTCTGAATGTGACAGCCGTCCTGCCTGCTTACAGTTAACAGAGCTTCTCTGGAAGTAGTCACATTTGTCAGGAGAAAAGTGAACACAGAGCACGAAAGTGAAGTGCATCAACACTGAGAATGAGAGAGCGCTAGATAAGCAAGTCTGAAAATGTACATTCTGCGGTTTCAAGGTAACAAGGAAAGCCATTCCCATTTTGATGACATGAGTTAAAATATAATTCAAAGCTGAAGGAACTTCAGAAGAAAACCTTCTGCATTTGAGGGTTAAGTAAGGGTTTCGCTAAGAGCGATTGTGAAAAGGAACTTTATGAAGGAATCAGGTGTGAGTATAACAACTATTAATGACCCACACTTCAAGCAATGCCTTTCTATATCAGCTTATTCATGTTCTGAAATATTTTCAGGTTTTATGGAAAAAGGTAACAGTATTTCATGCAAAACAGAAGAATAAACATATTTAATTTAGTGAACCTGATAATATTCATATATAAATACTTTTCCCCACAGTAATATCTCCCTATCAAGAGTTACAAGTGGTTCTTTTGAACAGAGAAAACTAAGCATCTATGTAAACTCAAGGAGTAAATGGAGAAGCATGAGAAATGTATGATGGTATTTAGTGGGAACCATTTAGTGGTCATGGAATGGATTATAATTGATTGTAATATTTTGATAAGCTCTGAATAAATAGTACCCTCCAATCTTTACTCAGATTCTACAAGGTCATCATATTATCTTAAATATTAACATTCATGGAACATGACTAATGAGACAGAGATGCATAGAAATTATGTATATTAAATCTTTTAACCTTCCAGGCAATCCTTTAACTTCAAATAGATTCATTTGATAACCAGAAAGTGATAGAAATATATGTAAACATAGGCACAAACACATAAATATAATATTTTACTGGTATCCTTATTCTGGAAACAAGTGTAAAAAGCATGGAGATCAAAAGGAGCAAGAGGAAACATTATGTTAACATCTTATTAACCAGAACAAATGAGAGAAAATAAAAATATTTTAATGTGAGGCAATATGTGAGCTTAGATTAATTTCTTCTATATGTGTATACTCCATGTTTCTTAGGGATTATTTATCTGACTCTTCGTGGGCAAGGTAATTTTTCCTAAGATGCCCAACCCCACCACAGTGACTAAATTCCTGCTTACAAGATTTTCTGATGTGTGGGAGCTCAGAGTGTTACATGCCATGTTATTCCTACTGATGTACTTGGCAACCCTGATGGGGAATCTTCTCATTGTCACAGTGATCACCTTCAAACGGAAACTTGACACCCCCAAGTATTTCTTCCTTAGGAATCTGTCTTAGACATGTGCTACATTTCTGTCACAGTCCCCAAGGCATGTGTCATCTTCCTGCTTGACAACAGGGTGATCTCCATGGCTGGATGTACAGCTCAGATCTTCCTTGTGGTTGCATTTGCTACAGTAGAGCTGCTGTTCCTCACTGTCATGGCCCATGACTGCTATGTGGCCATCTGCCAGCCCCTCCACTACCCTGTGATCATGAACCCTTAGGTCTGTGTCAAGATGACTCTGGCCTCAGTACTCAGTGGTCTGGCCTGTTCAGTATTCCACACTGGCAGCACATTCTGGCTTCACTTCTGTCAGTCAAATGTGGTCCAGCAGTTCTTCTGTGATGTCCCTTCACTTTTGAAACTCTCCTGCTCTGACACCTTAAACAATAAAATTTTGATTGTCATTTCTGGTGGCTGCTTTGCCTTCATCATCATTTCTTATATTTATATACTTTCTACTGTGCTCAAGTTTCCCACCAGGGAAGAGCAAGGAAGGGCCTTTCCACCTGTGTCCCTCACCTCATTGTGGTGACTATCTTTTTCAGCTCAGCTGCAGCTGTGTATGCGAAGTCAACCTCCAGCTCACCCACAATTCAGGACATGATCAATGTTGTGTTCTATTCTATAGTCCCTCCTTTCTTGAATCCTGTAATCTATTGTCTTAGAAACACACAGATAAAGGAGGCTGTAGTGAGAGTTATGGTGAGAAAGCTTTATTCAGGAAAAAGTTAGCATAATTATTTGAAGCTGAATTTTTCAATCTTGAAAAAAATTCAATTCTCAAACTAGTGTTTTAGGGAATTTCTGCTCCCCCTTGATCACAAAGCAGGTCTTTCCCTCCCAGTCATTATACCTTCCTGTTTATCTTTGACATTTTTAAAAACACTTTAAAAAAAAAATCAATCTGAACTCTACCTAATCAAGGCTTATATCACTGTTGGTGGAAAATTACAAGGTAACCCAATAGATAGTCAGTAGCCAAGTGAAGTGAACTGTGTGATGTTTTGAAATGGAATCAGTCACTGAAGAACTGTGTGAACTGTGTGAAAACCAGAGGAGCAAAAACATATATTGGGTGATCTAGGAGACACTTATCTCCAGACCTTGCTTTGCATATATATTTTCACATCTGTTGCCATGATTGGATGTGTATTGGGCTTCACAATGAAGCGTTTAATGTGTATCATTAATAAAAAATATTATCAATAAGCTTGAACTATGTGAGACTTGGCAAGTATGTGCAAATCAAGTCTGCTGAAATTTCAACCTCTTTTTTTCAATGTAAATTTTATGTGAAATAAAGTAACAAATAGTTCTCAATAACAACCTTCTTTTTAAGTTTCAAGAATAATTTGAATATTATTATTGTAACTGCATTTTTGTTCACATATGAAAATATGAAATGTGTTTCTAAGATAAACTATTTGCTGGCAATTGATAAAACAGATTTTACATATTTGTAAATACTACCAATTAGCTTTACCAAAATGATAGCAAAGTTGTACTCTTGCCAACAATATTCTATTCACATACCTACTTGCCTGTATATGATAGTCTTTTACTAATTCTTATTAAAATTATGGAAAAAACATCTCATTGTTGATGCAATTTGTAGCTCCATTATTCCTAGTGAAGTAGAGAATTTGTTCACAACATATAGAATTGAAATATATTTGACAATATCAGGAGGTTAAAAAAAAGCTGTATTAGAATTAATGACAATGAATGGAAACACAGATTCAAATGAAGCTAAGATATATATATATATATCTTTTTGAAGTAATGAAAACATTGTCTGAAAGGATGATAGCACAAGTCTGTGATTAAACTGAGAGCCACTATGTATACATTTTTGATGGATTGTACAAGGCATGGAACTGTATAACACAGTGAACCCTGTGGTCAGTGATAGACTGTGGTTAACAGTATAAATATGAGAGCATTCTCTCCTGAACTATAAGAAATGTACAATACTAATACATGGTGTTAATAATAGGGAACTTTGTGGAAAAATACACCAAATGTAACCTGTGGACCAGAGTTAGAAGTAATATTTTGATTATATGTTTTCACAATCTGGAACAAATCTTACACAACTATGAAGTTAAAGGGGTGATATATGGGAGTTCTGCACAATATACATGATTGTTTTGTAAGCTCACAACTTCTTTAATGAAAATATTTTAAAAATCCTACAATTCCACAACAGTTGGATAAAGTACCAAATTAAAATATGGCCAAAGGACTTTAGCAGACATTTCTCCAAAGAACATACACAAATGATCAATGAACACATGAAAATATGCTCAATATAATTGGCCATTTAAAAAATGCAAATCAAAATCACAGTGAGATACTCCTTGACAATGACTCTGATCACTGTTATTAAAAACATGCAAAATGACAAGTTTTGATGAGGCTGTTGAGAAATTGGAATACTTTACATTGTTGGTTGTAAGGCAAAATGGTGAAACTACTGAGGAAAACAGTTCAGCATTTACTCAACAAGCTAAACAAAGAATTACCATATGACGTGGCACTTCCACTCACAGATATATATCCCAAACTTTGAAAACAGGAATCATATACTTGTATATCAAAGTTTATGAAACATTATTTGCACTAGCCAAAAGTTAAAAATAACTCACATCCATCAACAGATAAATAGATAAACAATAGAATATTATTCCTCAGTAAAAGGAATGAAATTTGATAAATGGTCAATCTGAATGGATCTTGAAAACAATATACTAAGCAAAATAATCCAGACAAAACACAATTATTATATTACTCCATTTATATGAAATATATAGAATAGGATCATTCATAGAGAGAGAAAGTAGATTTGAGTTTACCAGGGGATGGCAGGAAGGGGTGATGGGAATTATTGCTTAATGGGGACAGAGCTGTATTTAGAAGGATGAAACAATTTTGGTAATATATACTGGTGATAGTAGCACACAGTGTATATATAATTAGCATACACATATGCACAATTATTCTCCACAAGGGGCCCAAGACAAATAAATTGGTAAAATAATAGTCTTTTCAACAAACGGTGCTGGAACAACTGGATATCTAAAGGCAAGCACAAGAATTTGGTCTCTGTTATCACATCAAACACAAAAATTAAAAGAAAATATATTATAACCCTATATATATGGGGTACAACTATAAATACTAAAATGTCATAAGAGCAATATCTCATGACCATATATTAAGCATGTGATTCTTAGATATGACATGATAAACAGAAGAAACAAAAACAAAAATAGAAATTTTAGAGTCAAACTAAAATAAAAATTTCATGGTCAAATGACATTACCGAGAATGTGACAAAGCACCTTATCAAATGGTAGAACATATTGCAGGTCATATCTAAAATGCAGTTCAATCTAAAATACACTGGCATTGAACCTTCAGATATAATATATAAAAATAATATGTAATATATAAACAAATTTTCTATATAATATATAGAATATATAAAAATCTCTTACATCTCAATGATTTTTTTAACATAGCTGATATTCTGTTTCTTTCTCTCTTGTTTATCTGTATACAGACTTATTTTTGCAATATCACCCATATTCATGTTTTACATGAGGTTTCAGTACGTTATATGGTCCCAAGTTACATTTTTAAGCTTTCCTTCTAGTAATACCTATGTACTTAGGCTTTCACTTTCAACCACTGTCATATCCATATAGTATCTCTCCTAGTCAAAAACAGCATGATATGCTCTCATAATTTTCATTCATTTCCAAAGATTTACAAAAAAACTTTTAAGCAATACTGGACAAATTAACCATCAGCTTTCCATTCTCTCCCTCATTCTATTTTCTGGTGACCTTTATACTAATTAGTAACTCCATGAGTTTACACAATATATTTAGCCCAAAATAGTGCAATCATACAGTATTTGTCCTTCTGTGTCTGGCTTGCTTCACTCAACATAATGTCCTCCATATTAATTAATGTTGTCAAGTGCTTCATGACATCATTTCTTCTGACAGCTGAAAAATATTGCATCCGTGTACACATCACAATTTGTTTATCCATTCATCAGTTGATGG
Source organism: Cabassous unicinctus (assembly GCA_029593785.1). Classification (NCBI taxonomy): domain Eukaryota; kingdom Metazoa; phylum Chordata; class Mammalia; order Cingulata; family Chlamyphoridae; genus Cabassous; species Cabassous unicinctus. The sequence goes on from JAQZBX010010019.1 coordinate 33,627, forward strand.
ACACCTGGGTTGTTTCCAACTTTTGGCTATTGTAAATAACACCGCTGTGAACATCACTGTGCAGAGGTCTATTCATGTCACTATCCTCAGTTCTTCTGAATATATACCTAATAATGGTATTTCTGGGTTACATGGCAAGTCTTTATTCAACTTCCTTAGGAAATTTCAAGCAGTTCTTCAGAGTGGTTGTACCATCCTACATTCCCACCAACTGTGAATAAGCATTCATAACTCTCCACACCCTCTACAACATATACAGTTTTCCAACTTTTTAATAGTGGCCAGTCTAATAGGTGTGAAATGATATCTTACTGTAGTTTTAATTTGCATTTCCATAATCGCTAGTGGGGTTGAAAATGTTTTCATGTGTTTGCCATTTGTTCTTCTTAATTGGGCAAACGTCTTTTCAAAACTTTGGTTCATTTTTAAAATCAGGTAGTTTGTCTTTTTATTGTTGAATTGTATGATCTCCTTATATATCATGGATACTAAACTCTTATGGGATATGTGATTCCCAAATATTTTCTCCCATTGAGTTAGCTGCCTTACCATCCTTTTGACAAAGTCCTTTGGGGTGCAAAAGTGCTTAATTTTCAGGAGGTCCCATTTACTTTTTTAAAAAAATTTGTTGTTTGTGCTTTGGTTGTAAGGTTTAAGAAACTACCACCTACCACAAGAACTTGAAGATGTTTTCCTACATTTTCTTCTAGGAGTTTTATGGTTGTCAATTTTATATTTAGGTCCTTCTTCCATTTTTAGTAATTTTTTGTATAATGTGTGAGATAGGGAACATCTTTCTTATGGATATGGCTATCCATTTCTCCCAGCACCATTTGCTGAATAGACCGTTCTGTCCCAGTATGGAGAACTTGAGAGCCTTGTCAAAAATCCCTTGACTTTGACGTGAGGGTCCATTTCTGAGTTCTCCATTTGGTTCCATTGATCAATTTGTCTGTCTTTATGCTAGTACCATGCTATTTTTAACACTGTAGCTAAGTAATGTGCTTTAAAGGCCAGAAGTGAGAGTACTCCAAATTTATTATTCTTTTTTAAGGCCTTTTTGCTAATCAGGGCCTCTTATTCTTCCAAATACCTTTGATAATTGGTTTTTCCATTTCTGCAAAAAAAGTTGTCGGGATTTTTATTGGGATTGTGTTGAATCTGTAAATCAGTTTGGGTAGAATTGACATCTTAAAGATATTTATTCTCCCAATGTGTGAACACACAATTTCCCTCCATTTATTTAAATCTCCTTTTGTTTCCTTAAGCCATGGTTTGTTGTGTTCTAATACAGGTCCTTTTTCCTTGGTTAAGTTTATTCCTAAATATTTGATTATTTCAGTTGCTATTATAAATGGAATTACTTTTCTGATCCATTTTGAGAATGCACATAAGCAGTGTATGAAATGCTATCGAATTTTGTGTATTAATCTTGTATCCCACCACATTGCTGAATTCATCTATTAGTTCTAGTAGCTTTGTTGTGGATTTTTCAGGATTTTCTAGATATACAATCATATCATCAGCAAATAATGCAAGTTTCTTTATCCTTTCCTATTTGGGTGCCTTTTATATTTTTATCTAGTCTAGTTGCTCTAGCTAGAATTTCTAGCACAGTATTGAATAACAATAGTGACAGTGGGCATCCTTGTCTTGTTCTTGATCGCAGTGGGAAAGCTTTCAGTCTTTCACCATTAGTACAATAATAGCTGTAGTGGTTTTTTTTTTTTTTTTTTAATATGCAATTTACCATATTGAGAAAACTTCCATACCTATCTTTTGGAATTTTTTTTCAAGAAGGGGTGCTTTATTTTGTCAAATGCTTTTTCTGCATCAATAGAGAGGATAATATGATTTTTCTTTAATTTATCAATGTGGTTTATTTCACTAATGTATTTCCTTGTGTTGACCCACCCTAGCATACATAGGATAAAACCCATTTGAACATGGTGTATTAGTCAGCCAAAAGGGGTGCTAATGCAAAATACCAGAAATCTGCTGGTTTTTATAAAGGGTATTTATTTGGGGTAGAAGCTTGCAGTTACCAGGCCATAAAGCATATGTTACTTCCCTCATCAGAGTCTGTTGCCACATGTTGGAGCAAGATGACTGCCAACGTTCAGACTTCTTCTTCCTCTTAAGGCTCCATGGCCCCAGCTTCTTCCAATATCAGCTCTAGGATGGAATAAGTCTCGTCTCTCTCCCAGGGCTCAAGTCTCTCCAGGCTAGGTTGCTCTCTTGTCTGCACAAGGTCAGCTGTAAACTCTTAGGCAAATGGCTCTTCTTTCTTCCCGGGGCCTCTGCCATGTCTAACATAACCTTCTCTCTGCTCTTCTGTGAGCTGTTTCTCCTGTGTGTTTACTTACAAGGCTCCAGGATCAAAAATCCAGCTCTCTTCTCTGTCATGTAGTTTTCTCTGTGAGTCCCTGCCCCTTGGCCTACTGATGTGGACCAATCAAAGCCCTAATCATAATTTAATCATGCCCAGGAAAAGACCAGTTTGCAAACATAATATCTATTTTTGGAATTCATAAACAATGCCAAACTGCCATGCTTGGTGTTTAATTTCTTTAATGTTCTTTTGGATTCTGTTTGCAAGTATTTGGTTGAGGATTTTTGCATCTATATTCATTAGGGATAGTGGTCTGTAATATTCTAGTTTTGTAGTATCTCCACCTGGTTTTGATATTAGGGTGATGTTGGCTTCATAGAATGAGTTTGGTACCATCCTTTCCAGTTCAATGTTTTGGAAGCTCTTGAGCAACATTGGTATTAGATTGTCTTTGAATGATTGGTATAATTCACCTGTGAAGCCATCTGGTCCCAGATTTTTCAACTTTGGGAGGATTTTGATGACTGTTTCAATCCCTTCCATTGTGATTGTTTTGTTGAGGTCTTCTTTTTCTTCTAGGGTCAGTGTAGGTGGTTTTTGTGTTTCTAAGAATTTGTCCATCTCATCTACATTGTAAGGTTTTTTTGCATAGATTAGTTCATAGTATCGTTCTTAATTTTGCTGGGTCTGTGGTAATTTACCCTTCTCATTTCTGATTTTATTTATTTGTGTCATCTTTCTTTTGTTCTTTGTCAGTATAGCTAAGTGTTTGTAGAGTTTGACGATCTTCTCAAAGAGAAAATATTTGGTTTTGTCGATTCTATTGTTTGTTTTTTTCTCAATTTAATTTACTTCTGCCCTGATCTTTACTATTTCTTTTCTTCTTCACTTGTAATTAATTTCCTGTTTTTATTCTAGTACCTCCAGGTGTGCATTTAGATCTTCAACTTTATCTCATTCTTCTTTTATCTTGTAAGCTTTGAGGGCTATAAATTTCCCTTTTAGCACTGCTTTTGCAGTGTCCCATAGGTTTTAATATGTGTTCTCATTTTCATTCATCTTAAGATATTTGCTGAATTCTTTTACAATTTCTTCTTTGATCTACAGATTATTTAAGAGTATATTGTTTAATCTCCAATTATTTATGAATTTCCCTTTTTTCTGTCCATTATTGATATCCAGCTTCATTCTATTATGATCAGAGAAAGTTGTTTCATATAATTTCAATCTTTTTAAATTTATTGAAACTTGTCTTGTAACCAATCATGTGGCATATCTTAGAGAAGGATCCATGAGCACTTGAAAAGAATATTTATCCTGCTGTTTTGGGATGTAATGCTGTATAGATATTTATTAGGTCTAATTCACTTATCATATTATTCAAGCTCTCAGTTTCTTTATTTATCCTCTGTCCAGATGTTCTATCCAGTAGAGAGCATGGTGTATTGAAGACTCCAACTATTATCATAGAAACATCTATTTCTCCCTTTAGCTTTGCCAGTGTGTGTCTCACATATTTTGGGGCACTCAGGTTGGGTGCATAAATATTTATTATAATTATTTCTTCTTGGTGTAATTCTCCCGTTATTAATATATAATGAC